>MU184487.1:0-37908 GCA_016904865.1 Pissodes strobi
GTGTCTACATAGGTGTGAAATGGCGTGGAATTCGGCGTCTCGCTGAAGACGTCCCCCAGATAGCTCGCGAAGGCCTCCGCTTTCCCAGCATTGTCCGTAAATACATCCCCACGATGTTGTATTTCAGGAAAAATTGCGGAGCCTCCGCGAACCCGCCTGGTGAGCTTCCACAGTGAGCCGTCGTGTCGGCCTATGGTATTAATATAGGCCATCCACTTCTCATTTCTGTAGATAGAGATCTTAGCCTTGATCGTCCCTGTTAGCGCTGTGACACGCAACCGGTCAGTTTCTGCTCTTGTACGTTGCCATCTACGCCGGATACGGTTGCGGAAGGTGATTAGGTCTAGGATAGGTTCAGGGAGAGTGTCAGTAAACCCGCCGTTTTCTGACCATAGGACAGATTGCGTCTCTGACGCGCTGGATGTTGGTGACTAGAGCTTGCACCTCGCTCTCAAGTTCTGGGATAGAGTCTATTGGTCTTGGAATAACCGTTGCTTGATTGAGCCTCGCCCGGAATTCCCTCCAATCAAGATTTCTATACGAGCGGATGGATTCCAGTTCATACTGTAGCCTGGTGTGCAGGCTAATCTTGATTGGAAGGTGATCCGAGTTGAGCTCTATGAGAGTTGAGGCAGCGGTTATTCCTCGAGTAAGAGCAATATCCAGGAACGATGGATTGGAAAAAGCGTCGTGATAATGTGTAGGATTGGGAGTTTGATGGTAGACTAAGTCAATGTTTTGCTCCACTAACCTGCATAGCAAGCGTCCGCTCCTGTTGGAAGTCCCACGCCAATTAGCGTGTGTTGCGTTAATATCCCCCAGCAGGAGCGTCTTCTTGCCGGCAGGCAGCAGAGCAAGAACATCTTCTTCCTGGAGGCGGAGACCCGGAGGTGAATATGCGCCGACTATCCGCAGCCCACCGTCGAGCTCGAGAGGTACGTGCTCAATGACGGTCCTCAGTCCGAGGACGTGCTTATAACGGATTGACCTGCGAATCAGACAGGCCACGCCTCCTCCGCGTCGATCGGGCCTATCAAAAAGCAGAACATGTCGATCGTAAAATTTTAGTCTAAAATTCGCATCAATTTTTGTTTCTAACAAAAAAATTATATGGAAGTTAGGATGATCGTAAATGAAATTTTTAAATTCCCCGAGTTTGGAGCGAATGCCATTGCAGTTCCAACACAGAACGTTAATTGGCATTATTGCAATTATATATTATACCCTTCGAAGTCCTCCGAGAAAAACTTCATCGAGGCCTGAAGGACCTCGAATTTGTTTCCTCTGCAGGACTCTAAGAGAGAAGCATAATCGTTAAGGGCTCGAATCAACTCTGCAAAATTAACCAGGCTGTTCACCCGGTTAACTGCGTGCTGTAAGCTATTAAAATTAGAAATTATATTATTGGGGTCTATGGTTACAGAATTTACATTTGTTTGAGAATTATTAGCATTAATGTTATCGTTGACCTGGCTTTGACTAACCTGATTGTCATTTACATTGTTAGGTACTTGTTGATGGCGTCGCAAGGGCGGGAATTCCTTGTTGAATTGGTTGGCTGCCTCTTCTGAAGCGGTGTTTTTATTGTTCTTCTGCCAAGCCGGGTTGGAAGGGGGTGGCGCTGGTTTAAGCTCCTGCTTCTTGGGGGCATTTTGAGACTGCGTTTGTTGAGTTTTAAATAAATATACAGGGCAGAGTATACTTATTGCTCGGTGTTCACCACCGCAGTTGGCGCATCTTATTATGTTGCTGCTACACTCCGTAATCTGATGCGCCCCAGCACATTTGGAACACGCCCAGGCCCTCTGGCAGTGTGTCATCGAATGCCCATGGCCTTGGCATCTTTTACACTGCATTGTGGTTTTTGGGGCTCGTCGATTTTCCCAGGAAATTCGGACGTGGGATAACAGTCTAACTTCCTGGTTTAACTTCCTAAGGGTTACTGAGGCGTCCATGACTATTAAGTACAGAGGGACTCTAGTCTTTTTCATTTCGAATGTAGCTTTTATGTTTAGGCCATGCTCTTCGGACAGAAGTTTACGGATTTCTTCTGTTTGGAAGCCTCCATCTAGTCCTCGCAACACGAGAAACGATGTTCTAACGAAATTGTGATTCTAAAATAGTTAGATATAATAAGATAATATTAAAAATCACAGGGCAAACATTATAAATTTACACTTGTATAAAAAATGCTATTTTATTTTGTTCTTAGAACTGCTGGCGACAATCTGGCAAGGTCGGGCGTCGAGCGGGACTTCTCCGGATTGATTCCCAACAAATATTAACAAATATTACGTTTTATACATCTTTGCGCCTATTTGCACATGTAAATAAAGTAACAATTACAACATTTTTATCATAACGGATTTAATTGACGGAAAAAATATTTTTTAACAGAAATTTACGATGAACTTAACGGAATATAAAAAATATAGTTGGCAACATTGGCCATTGTTCGCTAATTAAAATAAACCGATTTTAACCAACCAGCCCGTACATTCCAATTAAAACCTAAAACAAAACCCGGTTATCGTACCTACACCTTCAGGTAAATCCGAAGAAGTGTGGCCGAGTTTATTAAAAGATAATTAAAAGTAACGAGCGCAATTTAGCGTATTTATAGCGCAATGAAACTATTTACGGAAAAAAACGGTACGTGTACTTAAAGACCCGTATCGGACACATGATATCTACGGTGGCTAATTATGGTAAATTGCTTAATTTTAATAAACTGGCTAGGTAGTTTTATGATGGGCGATTATAAAATAGCTTCGAAGAAAATACCGTATTTATAAGCTGTTATTTTATATGTAAAGCTAAACATTGCTTCCTTAATTTTGAATAAATAATATAAATTGTAAAACTATTACGTTTAATAGTAAACTATGAGGAAAAATTGAAAAAATATACTTAAACACATCTACATCTTTGTTGCATCATTATTCCGGTGAATGCTGTGTCACTAGACACACCCTGTAGAACCCATGCATCGTTGCGAGCGCAAAGTGTGTGCATTTTAATGAATTAACAATTTATATGACAATAATATAGCCATTTAACAGTATTTTTTATTTGTTTATTGGAAAAGTTGTACAATTTTAAGGTTCCCTGTAAAAGGAAGAAAAATGCGTTTTCTAAATCTCATTAAAAATAATACTACTAATAAAAAATACTGTTGAAAAAACAGCATTAACATTACAATTCACATGTTGGACAAGATTCCTGAGTAAAAAGATATTAACATAGAAATTTAAAGACAAACAACAATTTAAAATCTGTGATCCAGGTATTCCTGCTAACTGTAGAAGGCGTGACTGGGTGAAAAGCCTCCTGGCCCAACATCTTGTGGTAGGTTATTATAAAAATGGATTGACAGGCAACCTGGGCCACTCCTGCATCTCTCCAGGCGCCTATAACCGGGAATTAAGTCCTGTCAGTGGCGAGTGTTGTAATTGTGGACGTCTTGATGGGCGGGGTATAAATCTTGATTGCGTTTTACATAAAGCAGGTTTTCGTAGATAAATAAAGAAGGAAGTGTAAGAATCTTTAATTTTTGGAAAGCATGTCTGCAGTCCACCCTATAAGATAAACCTGCAACTGGAGACGAAAAACATCCACCGCACCCAAACCATAACCCCAAGCTATCACCGGGTATGCAATGTGGCAGTGGATCAGAATGAAGTAAGCCTGCCTAAGTCTCTCGGGCGATACACACTCCGACAGACCACACAGCATGAGCACACGTGACCCTAACCTTTTACACAAGGCGGCCGTGTGGGCATTCCAACGCAATCCTGAGTCGAGGTGTACCCTCAGGAACCGTATGCCCGATTCCCTGTAGCCATTCGGAATATCTCAGGTTGAGAAGACTATTCATTGTGTCTTTGAAGTATTAAGGAAGAGACGGTTTGTTGCAAACCATTGCTCAGCTCCCGAAAGTGCTCCACACGAAGCCCGCAGTGCCATACCCCAATCTTTTTCACAACAGGAAACTGTGGTGTCATCAGCAAAGAGGATGAAGCGGGTTTCCGAATCACTCAAATGCAAATCATTGATGTAGATGATAAACAATAATAGGGGTCCAAGAACCGAACCCTAAGGAACACCATAGCCCACCCCCCTCTCTGCCGACTCCTCACCAGCAGCCTGCACCTTCTGATACCGGTCTGAAAGATAGCTCTGGATCAGATCAATACTGTTGCGATTAAAATTGTAAAGCTCTAATTTGTTTAGGAGAATTCCGTGCGGAACACAATCAAAAGTCTTACTCAGGTCGCAAAATCTACTCCTCACAAGGTTCATGATATCCAAAGAAGTATCGAGACCACTACGAAAACCGACCTCACGATGCGAGAACAGTCCATTTTTGATTGAAAAGAGTTTGAAATCCTTATCGCCATACATTTCTCAAAAATCTTTGAAAATACCGGCAGGAGTGAAATGGGTCTATAATTTGAGGTATCCTGAACGTCACCCTTCTTGTATATGGAGACAACTATTGCTCTCTTTAAAATTGTTGGGAAAACATTTTCTCGGATACATTGATCTATAAGATTGGTTAGTGGAGATCAGTTCAACAGTGAAACCGAAGGGATCCCGGCTTTCCTATTTTTAAGTTGGTCCAATATCTCCCTGACTTCGTTAAAAGTTATTTCGGTCATTGAAAATGTGTCATGAAGTAGTAAGGGGACATTTGCAACCGGGTCCATATCAGACGGCCCTATCTGATTTGGAAGATCTGTCTCCACATTCACAAAAAAGTCATTAAACTGATCAGCGGTGATGGCTGTCTCAACACCACCCATCCCTGAATTGTTGGGCTGAGAGTTTTAAGGTTATGTTTGTAAGAAGTTTTTTTGCTTCATTTTGGGTTAGTTTTTGTTGGTTACGCCCACGTAGCGAGTGAAGGAGCGGAGGGCCATGCGTGAAGTCAAATATTAGACATTCTAAAATAATAAACAAATCGCAACAATGACAATACTGCCGGGCGCCCAGTTGCCATTGGGACCTAGACTCTAGTCAACACCTACACTTTAATATTTTGAAAAATCAGGAAGAAAAGGTAACAACCCTGTCTCCGGTCAACCAACAACTAACCGAAACTAACCCAAACTAACCCAAATTTAACAAATATAACCTTAATAAACGTCTTGCCATCGACGGGAATCGAAACCGGGCCATCCTTTCACTGCACTAAAAGCAATTCCCTGGACCATAATTTTAAAACTTTCTAAATGGTATAATGCCCAAATTTGTCTTAATTTGATCGACACTGTATCTCTTACGGTTTTCGAGTTTCTCATACATAAATTCGAATTCGAATCATCTTGAATAGTCCTTTACACAGGGTGTCCCACCTGAAACCGCTTCGATCTATATAGATGTAAAACCGTAATTAGAAAAAAACTGAAAATTTGGTGGTATACTAATGTCACCGGGGGCAACCCGGTAAAAATATTTGCGAGGTGGTGGTACCTCCGGTTATACCGGAAGTAGGTGTCAACTTGCTTATTTTATATGGAACATCCTATGTATTATTACATTTTTCGATTCTACGCAAGATTTTGTGTATCATGTCCTCTACTTAGGTCTATTGATTTAAGATCTGCCACATGGATTTTGTTGGATTTGGAAATAAAATTATCGTTCGCAAAACTTTGAGTTCATTTGGAGGATCCTGTCTATAGAGTTCGTTAAGAAAATGTAAAGTTTCACGTTGAGATCTTAGGTCCTCATTGAACCAGTTTCTTGTATGACTTTGGTTATTTTTTTGTCGGTATGTTTTGGTCAGAAAAGACGATGCAAACACCCGCGATACCAGATCAACAAACAGCGAAAAATTTCCATCAGCCATAAGGCCAGGGTCACGCACAAAATCCCTAGACCTCCTCTCAGCCAATCAGTAAAAGGACAGCCTTCCAGCCTCTGTAATCGGCCTGCAGGTGACTCGCTCATACCGGGAATCCCGCCCGACTAGCCAAGCCAGGAATAGGAATCTCCATGATGGTATTCTCAATACAGTCAACGCCTTACGCCTCTTTCAAACGATACGGATTTTAGCCGGTCCGGTTTATTGGGTTTAACGTGTAGTCCAGTAGTGCATTAAACTGATTGTCACAAGGTTTTAATGCACCACTCACGTTAAAACTAATAAAACCGGACCGGCTAAAATCCGTATCGTCTGAAAGAGGCCTTGATGTCAACAATCTCACTACATTCAATCGCCGGAGTCAGTAGCATAGCACCCCCCCCCCCCCACAGTCAACTATCTACATGAGGCTGCGATTGGGCAGAAGTACAATACCCTCAAGGATGGAAATTCTGTTTCCGTCAGCCAGTGCTCAGTCAGACAGACAATAGGTTTGTTCTAGCATGAAATTTCGGACGGTTTGAAGCCATGCGGAGTTTGCGCATAGCAATAAAAGCGACGCCTATATCGCTACGCGCAAACTCCGGATGGCTTCAAACCGTCCGAAATTTCATGCTGGAACAAACCTTATGTCAACGCTTTTGTCACAAAGAAGAGCCTCTCTGTCCCACTTTGTTTCTTGTCGATTGAGTGTTGAGGTGAAATAATTTTACAAGCCTTGTTGTCCCCTTAGCGGTGGTTTTGGGAGAAGTGTGGGACACTGGCAGTTCATAAAATGGTTTATCAGAGTGCCAACAGACCAGAGGTCTGCATCCATCACCATGTGTTTGTTTTCGTGCAGTACTTCCAATTTAAATGAGCTCTTGTCCTTTCTTGTAACCATTTTACAACAGCGACAACCCAAGTGGAGATTTTTTGTCTATAGGAAATTCAAAATGTCTGCTTCTTTGGTGTCGGGATGCAGTCCACAGACAAATATCCAGGCTAACGACCTCTTACTATCACCTGGAAAGAGGTTTGCCACTCTTAGGCTGGTTTTGCTATTGTTTGAACCTGTTGTAGGTTCTAACTTCTGGGTCTTCGTAATTTCACGAGTGTCTATGGTAAAAATTTTGTATCATCATTATCGGGGGGGTGTAGTTTCATTTTCTGCCTTTCCATTTACAATTTCCGGGTTTATGTTTACATTTCCTTGATTTGCAGTATTTGCGGTTATGTTTTGGCTGACGCTGACATTGCTGTCAGGAACATGAGTTCGCTCGAGGACAACCTCCGCATCGATCGGTCGGATTCCCCGATCTCGATTCGGATTCTTTCACTTGACGAATATCGATAGTTACTTCATCTCTAGTGTGATCCTCTGGGTTTTCGATTTGTCGGTTTTCGGCAATATGTAGAGCCGGCTTGTTGACAGTGGTTCCATCTGTTTGAATCAGCTGGATCTCGGAATTTATCGGATCACGCAATGTTGTCAGACCTGGCTGGCCTCGTCTTCGACTTTAATTGTTTTGAATGGTTTTTTTCTGGCTGCATTGACTTACCATCTTCAAAAGCTCTCAGTTGTTCATGCAGCAATCGCCTGTTTCTTGAAGTAAGTGGTTTTTCTTTGTATTTTCTTTCACCAGTTGACGCAATAACTTAACTTCCTCGGTAATCTCTTTCGACGTTATGTCGATGTCGGGCACATCACAACAAACCAGACGCATTTCGTCGATAAATTTTAATTTATCTTTTCAACCTCATTGAACTCAGGAGGCGTGGAACGCTTTTCCGCAGTTTACACACACTTTACAACTAAACTTTTTTGTTTTACAGCACTGAAAACTTGATTTTTGTGCAGACAGAATCGTCAGATTTTTTTTCATCGGCACCATGTTACCAGTTTATTCTTAAAGGTCCTAAGGAGTCCTGGACTGCGCGCGCATCATAGTGTTTACATACACGTTTCTTTGCGGTCCAAAGGAGTGCTTTCAGTGGGCCTTGTGGCTTAGTGCTCAAATGCTGCGATTCTACCACGGCTGGCGGCCCGAGTTCGATTCCAGTGGCCAGACATGCTTTTTTATGGTTATGTTTGTAAAACCTTTTTTTTTTCTCGTTTTTGACATCCCTTGTGTTAGTTTAGTGGTTTAGTTTTGTGTGGTTGTACCCCGAAGCGAGCGAAGGGCATTGCATGAAGTGAAAAAATAATACAAATGTAAACGTAAACATTGTGATGCGTGCGCAGTCTAGGACTCGTCAGACGGTATGATTTATTAGATGGTCGCCGCGCCGGCGCAACGCCGTTTTGACAGCCTCGTATGCCAGTGACGTCAAAGTTCGCCGAGATTTACGGTAAGGGCGGGCTATATTTGAAACGCTATATTTTCTGAATTTCTGAACTAAAATTTTCAGGATCATCTCATTTTTAGTTGGAACTATGTGTGAAAAAAATTTCAACTATTTTCTAAATTTCAATAAATGAGCCCATTATAAAATACTTTGGGTTAGAAAATACCTTATTTATAAGCTGTTATTTTATATGTAAAGATGTTGCGTATGTAAACATTGCTTCCTTAATTCTGAATAAATAATATAAATTGTAAGATTAATATAGCAAAGTAGTATATTTATATAGTAAAACTTTTTATAAAAATGCTTAAAGACGTGCAAATCATGGTTGCCTAATTTTTTCGGTGTATTTTGTGTCGCTAGACACACCCCTATAAATGCAATGCAGCCGTTATGGTCGGAACCTATTCGCCGTATCGCTGTTCAAAGTCCAACGTTGCCAGGGCAAAGTGCGTGCAATTAATACAACGGCTTCTAGGCAATTTAATGGTTTAACAATTTTGGCAAAACACTTGATGTTCCAAGCTTAGTGTACAACAAAAAGGTCTGAAAACACCGAAATATACATAAAAAAAAACGACGAATTTGAATATTTTAAACAGAAGCTTGTGCCACCATTTTTCTAAATATCAGAATTTCTCAGAAAATTCTAGATATTTTTCGTGTCACTAGACATACCCTATTTGCTTAGGGCAGTCGAGCCGTTCGGAACTGCTCTGCCCTTGATATTCAACGATGCCAATGCAGTGCAATAATAAGTAATTTTAAATGTCAATGGTCAAACCTATTAAATATTAATTATTAATGTTTCTACTGTTAATAATTCTGAAAAAAATCTGCTATTTTTACTGTCTATTTCGTTTGTAACTTTCGCACAACACCTTAGCTGTGTTCCGAAATTGATTTCGATTATGAAATGCGTTCAGAAAACATCACGTCTTCATTTGATAGAACAATGATTATCTATGTTTTGGCCGTATAGTACTATTTAGTTTTCTTTCGGTACCCGTTTTCCTTGCATTCAAAATTTATAGCCGCAGGATATAATCAAATACCTGCAGCACTACCGGCAAAGGATGTATCCGTGTGTAAACGCAGTCTTAGCGTTTTGATGATGGCGTTTTCCATTGGCAAAACCAGTGCGCAATAGCGAATTCTATTGGGTGAAACTAGTATCTCTTTATCAGCGTTAAGAACTATGTGGATTTCCATTTGTAACATTGTAACACATCTAGATTGTGTGTGACGATGTCTACAAAGTCTATCTTCCGTTTTCAACCGGGTTAAACTAGTTTTACCAATCGAAATCGCCCTTTTACATTCACAAAGACGTACCGTATTACCCGCAAATAATTGTTATAGGTTATGTTTGTTTTGATTGCAGAAAAACCCCGTCGGTTGAGCCACTGCGTGGGCTGCGGGGGACAGATCCACGACCAGTACATCCTGAGGGTGGCCCCCGATTTGGAGTGGCACGCGGCCTGTCTCAAGTGTCAGGAGTGTCACATGTTCCTGGACGAGAGCTGTACGTGTTTTGTACGGGACGGCAAGACCTACTGCAAGCGAGACTATGTGAAGTAAGTATATTTTAAATAAATCCCTTGTCAGCTAATTCAATAAAAGCGGATACGTCCGCAATGGCAAAACATCTCGGAACGAACCTACATAAACAAATGTCAACGATCATCCGGCACGTCAACGTCGTGTCACTCATTTCGGTGGACGATTTCGGAACGTTCTCTGCGTGTGGCGTTCGCACCGCAATTCTACACCGCGTTTCGGGTTATGTTGATTTTAGTTTTTTCCCGACTGTTTTTTCTAGTTGACTAGAAAGATGCGGAACACCTGGGCAGGACCACCTAAGATTATTATTTCGGCTCTTTTAGCGAGATATGATTTCGAGCCTTCAACAATGTTGTCGGGTTGTGCTTTAATCGATTTGAAATAACGAAAGCGTTGCTGAGTAATTCTTCTACTAATATCTTTATTACTTTCAGATTATTCGGCACGAAATGCGACAAGTGCGGCAGCTCCTTCAGTAAAAACGATTTCGTGATGCGGGCGAAGAGCAAGATCTATCACATCGAGTGTTTCCGGTGTTGCCAGTGCGCGCGACAACTCGTGCCGGGCGACGAGTTCGCGCTTAGAGAAGGGGGCGCGTTGTACTGCAAAGAGGACCACGACGTCATCGAGGGCCAGAAAGGGGGCGGAGGCGCCTCGGGACCGGCCACGCCCCATCCGGGGGCGACGGAGAGCAACAATAACACGAGTCTGAGCAACAACAACCATAACAGCAATTCGACGGAGCTGGGATGTATGAGTGGTAAGTGGGAACATTTGTAGATACTTAAGTTTACTAAACGCACCCTGTGAGTGTGTGCTTAAAAGCTGTCCCGTACTTGAGAATATCAGTCGATTAAATTAGTGGAACGCTGACGGTACGTTACACTGTTGTCAAACGGATTGGAATTCCTGAGGAACATCGTTTTAAATATATGAAATATAACAATAATTATTGTACTTGATGGATGATCGCAGAGTAATTAAGCTTTTGCCCGGAAACGGACTTAATATTAAATATTCGGTCCCCCCGTGTCGGTCCCGCGAGATTTTGCCGAATAAACCGAATAAGTATATAACAACGGAGCTCCAATTACCCACACCAATATACGGAACAACGAGTCCGACGCTGTTGGTCCGCTCTTTGATATAAAATGCATAAAGCACCTTTCCAGTCCGTTCTAATCCCGACTGGCCATCGTTTCACGCCTCGCTAATCCTCGGTTAATTCCGGTCCTAATGGACGGCGCTGATCCCGTCCAGGATTATAGGCCACCCTCCAGCGGGATGATGCGTGTACTTGAATAATTTAACTTATTGTGTTTACTATGGCCTTATTGCAACTGACTTTCGTGAAATAAGGCTGGGATTAAGCGGTTAGTTCTTGGAATGAGCTTTTAAAAGATCCAATTTTATCAAAATATTCCTTTAAAGCAGGTCTTCGATGACGTCATACCACTCTACAAACGATTTAAAACGCGGCTAATAGTGACCTTCGTGTATCAAGAAGCCAGTTATTGTAATGACGTTCACCAGAAGATGAAATGAGCGTAAATCACAGTGGTTAGGCTAGTTTGGTTTAATCAACATGTAATGAAGCTCGCATAAAGGTTCTGTACGTCTAAAGGTGCATTAATAATTTGAGCTTTATAATCAATACCATTATAGGTAGAATATTTTCTTTAAAATATGTGGAACTACGAAACATGAGATCATATAGAACATATTCCTTAGCCCTGGATAACATTCTCGATATGCGTGATTTAAATATAAAAAATGGCTATAAGACGACTCTCCGATGACGTCATACTACATTATTGCCATGACGAACGATTTAGAATGCGGCTAATGGTGATTTTTATCCAGAAGCAAGTTTGCAATGACGTTTGCCACATTGGATTTTTACTCTTCTAGTAACATTGAGAAGCACAAGTGCGTTCGGAACGTGTTAAGAAACTCAAGTGGAACGTACTTGTTATAGGTGAGTTCGGATATACAGATACGCAATGGATTAAGGTACGTTTACCTGCTTGACATCTGTCATTGTATGTCAAAGATGCACCGACAACTGCAAAAGAAGAAGCAAAAGAGGTGATGGTGAACAGTTGACAAGGCAAAGAACAATGAAGTCCAGGGGCGCATTCAGAATTATGTTTCCTTGTAAAATAATCCAAGGGAGCATTGGCCACATTTAGACATCATAACCTCAAAAACTAAAATAAATAATGTTAAAAATATAAAACAAAAATTACTATAAGGCTATAGTATCTGGTGACGTCATACTGCTCTATTGGTATAACGAACGATTTAAAATGCGGCTAATAGTGAGTTTAATCAAGAAGCAAGTTTGCAATTACGTTCATATTCGATTTTTACTCTTCTAGTAGCGTTGAGAAGTGCAAGTGCGTTCGAATCGTGTTTAGAAACTCAAATGGAACGTATATACTTGTTACAGGCGAGTTCGAATAAACACCATTACTATTCCGATTGTCAGATACGCAATGGATTAAGGTACGTTTACCTGCTTGACATCTGTCATTGTATGTCAAGGATGCACCGACAACTGCAAGAGAAGAAACGGAAGAGGTGATGCTGGTGACGGTAAACAGTTGTTAGGGGTAACACAAGGCAAAGAATAATGAAAACCAGGGGCGCATTTAGAATTACGTTTCTTTGTCAAATAATCCGCGGGAGCACTAGCGACATTTAGACAACATAACCTCAAAAATTACAAAGGCGAGTAAGTCTCTGGTGATGTCATAATACTCTTCTGCTATGACGAACGATTTAGAATGCGACTCATAGTGACTGTTATCAAAAAGCAAGTTTGCAATGACGGTCACACTCGATTTTTACTCTTCTAGTAACATTGAGAAGCACAAGTGCGTTCGGAACGTGTTAAGAAACTCAAGTGGAACGTACTTGTTATAGGAGAGTTCGAATAATCACCATTACTATTTCGATTGACAGATACGCAATGGATTAAGGTACGTTTACATGCTTGACATCTGTCTTTGTATATCAAGGATGTACCGACAACTGCAAAAGAAGAAGCGGAAGAGGTGATGGTGAACAATTGTTAGGGTACCACAAGGCAACAAATAGTGAAGACCTCAAAAGTCGTTTATGTTTACAGTTGAGTTTTGTAACCCCTATTTTTGACAGAATGGGATACATTTTCGATAAAAAGAAAATCACGTAGAAACGTAGTCTTTTACGGAGTTGACCTATTTTAAGCCAGTTAACCTATGACGTCATGGTTTTTATGTCCCGAGCGTCGTTGCTGAACGCACCCCTGCCCCATAATGTAAGTCTTCAACATTTGGTTGACGGCATGACGTCAATAGGGAACGTGAGCTGGTACTAGACCGAACACGAGACAGCTCAGATTTAGGCAAAAATGGGTATTCCGGGGTTTTCGGGGTCGGGAAAAACGAATTTTGACATAAAAAAACTGTGGAACCTACCGGGTAGGTTCCGCGAAAAAGAAATCGTCGGACGGGTACCGTTTAAACGAAAAAAATGGAACCTAGGGGTCCCTATTTAGGGACTGAGGTGATCCCGCGGAGACAGTGGGCTGAAATTTGGGTTAGGGGGGTTTCCGATGACGCCGAATTCGAATCTGATCTCGGCGGGAATCTACCTCCGATAAGTTCCGCGGTAGGAGCCGGACGAGGTCGAAAAATAACTTTTTCGGAACGAGACCCAAAAATGGTCCTCCGTACGGGTTAAACTTTCCAAAAGTGGAAAATCGTGGTTTTCGACCCTTAAATATTATTTTCGAAAAAAAACGCGTTCGTAGGTCTTTTTATATTTAGGAGACTGTTTTTTTTTCGTATTTGGAACCTACCGGAAATTCGGCTCGTGCCGGCTTTTTTTACCTAAATTCCGAGGTAGCGAGTTCGTATTCGGCACGGGGATGGCGGGCATTGGTCTGAATTCCCACCTAAAATTTTAAGTCGCTAAGTCTCCTAGGGGCTCCTAAATAGGGACCCTTGGTGTCGTTGAACCTGGAGGGCTAAAATTCGGGTTAGGGGGTTTTCGCCGACGCCCAGTTCGAATCCGATCTCGGCAAGAACCTATCGCCAATAGATTCCGCGGTAGGAGCCGAAAATAATCGAAATTTTTCGATATCGAAAATTTTCAAAGTTGAATCGTTTTCTTTCGTCTCTTCAAACATAACCCCATCAGATCGGCACCTAAATCGCTGGAACCTATCCGGCGAATAGGCGGTAGGTTCCGGTATAAAGAGATGACCTGCAGCGTCTATAATTTCATGGTAGATGTACCACGTGGGGGGGGGGGGGACCCGGAAATTAAACGGGGATGCCGGTGCTCGATTTTAAGAGGGGTTTTGGGGGGTAATATGGAAATCGCGCGGTTTTTTGCGATTTCTGGCTAAACGGGACCTTGGAGTGAAATTCTGACGAAACGAGCCTCTGCCGCGCACAGTCTCGGTTTGCCGGTTAGTGGGTTCGATTTTCGCATCGAAGAAGTATGATTTTCCTGTACTGAAATATTTCCAAAAAAGTAAAATTAACATATCGAAAGGACCTTTGCGTTGTTAATCTGTTTTTTCGTTTAATGATCAACGTAACTTATAAAAGAACCCAATTTCAACAAAACGGTATCAAAGGTAATGAAATTAGGTCCCTAATACGTCCGTATCACCGCAAAGCTCCGGGGAATCGAATCTAATGGAAAGAAACTGGCCAACGCCGTCGTCGAATATAGAGAAAAACGAACGCAACCTTTGAAGTTTAAGCCCCCTTGCGCTCTCCCGAGTAAATATTTGATCTGGTAAAACGACCGGCCTCGACGTGGTTTTAAACCAAATAAAGACACGGCAAACAGGCGATCGCCGGCCTCTCTCGGCTCGGCTGCTTTCTTCGACGTTCGAGTTTGGTTCAGATCAAACACTTCGACTTATTTGGGCTCGCAGGATGATCACGGGCGCGGTTTCAGGTGGATAAAAAAAAACAAAAATATATTTAAATATCTATAATATACGAGGCCGTCTATAGGACCATCTTCAGCCTCATCCGGCAGGCATTGAAAAAGCAAAAGATGTCCAAGTGTCCCCTGGAAGGAACCAGGTGAAAATCCTATAGCCTGCAACATAACCTAATATTTCCTGAGGCAGTACCCATGCACATCCGACAAACAGATTGAGTAACCTAGAATGGATGGAATGAACATAGTCGAGAAAAGCATCATCATAACTCACCTGGTTCTCGCTTCATTCAACCTTAATTACTCCAATAGTAGGTGCGGTTGATATTTATATTCGTATTCCTTTGCTTGTAAAGCATGCTGGAAATCTCGGGTCTCAACTCAACTCAACAGATCATAGCGCTTCCTCTAAATGCTTCACACCTATATCGGGCTGTAAAGAATTTTACGGCACGGCACTGGTACGATGGAAAAAAAAAAGATTTCACAACCGCGTATAGACCTCACATAGAGAACGTGATTAGTCGGGGCATCAATGTAAACAAAAGGGACGGCAAAACAAATAATAAGAAAAAAGAAACTGAACGTCTAGTGTTTGTTTATTGTGTTTGGATTGGTTAGGCGATTTTTTTAATACGTCTTAAAGGCCGGGTTCCGTCCCGTATGAAAACTATAACAGTCTGGTATTTATCTGGGCATTGTTTTATATACGTCACATCCAGCAAACTTCGTCATCTTTAATCGTTTCTCGATGTGTGGTCTCCAGTCCAAGACGTGTTAATTAATGTTCAAAAATGGCGTTTTTTTCCTTTGCTCGTCTAATTAGCGTCCGCGTTATTGCCCAACTTGCCATTGTTTCGATGGCGAGCGGTATTGAGCACCCATTTTTGTAAACTTCTTTTGTTTTTCATTTGAGCATCTGATCACCTTATATCTAGCATTCAAAGTTCGAACTTATAATATCAAATGTGCTGCTGATGCTTCTGAACTTTGCCTTGATTGATTATACTGTTGTGACGCCTTTCTATGAACAAAATACATTTTATTTTGTTGCTCGAATATTTCAATGAATCATCTGTATGTAAGTCATTAATTTATGTTTGTTTACATTTCATGCCCCAAAACACTTCTAATAATATCTACATTTTCCACGAAGAAGAAAATCAAAATGACTAATATAAAACATATCTTTTCAAGGGCGACAGCAGCACGTTTGATATTATCAAGTTCGAGTTTCGAATACTAGGTGCTTTGATGCTGAAATGCTTTAACGTCGTATTGATTCAAATAGGAAACGGAAGTTTCATTGAAATACTTTTTATTTATCGAAAGGCACTCTCGTGACGCAGAAGATAACCGAACGTACTAAATAATTAAGTGCTTTTCGATGAATACAATTATTTCTTTGCTTTAATATTTCAATACACTATCCTACTTGATTCAACGTTCAAACAGCAAGCCACCTTGTATTCAAAATATGAACTCATAATATCAAGCGTGCTGATGCTGTCGCCCCTGAAACAATATGTTTTGCATCCGTCATTTTGCTTCTCTTCTTCATGAAAAATTCTACGAAGGCGTAGAAGGGCCACGAGAGTTTTTTTTTAAATTTCAGACTTTAAACTGCGAATTCAGAGTTTAATGTCTGAATTCAGACTTGCAACTGCGAATTCAGAAAAAAAGTTTGAATTCAGACTTCAAACTCTGAATTCGAAGAAGAAACAAGTCTGAATTCAGACTTTAAACTCTGAATTCGGAGAAAAAAGTCTGAATTCAAACTTTAAAATCTGAATTCGAAGAAAAATTCTAAATTCAGACTAAGCTCTGAATTCGAAGAAAAATGTCTGAATTCAGACTTTAAAAGCTGAATTCGGAAAAAAAAGTCTGAATTCAGACTTTAAACTCTAAATTCGAAGAAAAAGTCTCAATTCAGACTTTAAACTCCGAATTTAGAATGAAACCTAAATTTTGCATTAGGATATTGTGCTCATTATATTGACAATGTGAATAGATTACGCCAGCCATAATGGGCATTAAGAACTACACGGAAATGTACGAAATCCCAAATGCAATATTTATCTATTCATCTAAAATCTGAATTTAAAGTCTGAATTCAGCCTTTTTTCTCCGAATTCAGAGCTTAAAGTCTGAATTCAGACTTTTTGCTCCGAATTCAGAGTTTAAAGTCTAAATTCAGACTTTTTTCTCCACATTCAGAATTTAAAGTCTAAATTCAGACTTTTTTCCGAATTGAGCGTTTAAAGTCTGAATTGAAATTTTTTTTCTCCGAATTCAGAGTTTAATGTCTGAATTCAGACTTTTTTCTCCGAATTGAAAGTTTAAGGTCTGAGTTCAGACTTTTTCTCCGAATTCAGAGTTTAAAGTCTGAATTAAAACTTTTTTCTCTGAATTCGGAGTTACAAGTCTGAATTCAGACATTAAACTCTGAAACCAAACGTAAACACGTGACTTTCGATGCTCAAAAAATATATGAAAAATACAAATAATATTAAATTACTTTACACACTAGGGCGTAAAGTAATTTGTTTTACGCACTGCATAAAAAAAATGATCTGTCTCACCTTTATACACACTACTGAAGTGAAACTTCTGAAAGAATATTATAGGAATTGAGTTTTTTTAAGTTTGTTTTCCCTCACCTTTGCTCCCAGTTTCAACGCTTTTTTAGTTTTTCCCCTTTATTTCAACATTTTTTTCGCCGAGAAGCGCGCTTCTTTACCTTTTTTTTTCTTAACTTTATTTCGCTTCATAATACTTTTATTAATTTTCCGAAGAATCCCTTGTTTTTTTTCTTGTTATTTTTTCTTATTTCATTTTATAATGCTTTTTGAAACTTTTCCAAATTTTTTTTACGTTCTTTCCCTTTTTTTCAACATTTTTTTCGCCGAAAACCGCGTTTCTCTATCTTTTTCTTTCTTTTTCTTATTTTGTTTTATAATACTTTTATGAACTTTCCGAAGAATTTTTTACGTTTTTCAAATATTTTTTTCGCCGAAAACCGCGTTTCTCTCATTTTTTTTCTTTATTTCGTTTTATATTACTTTTATTAACTTTCCAAACAATCCTTTGTTTTTTTCTTATTTCCTTTTATAATACTTTTATTGACTTTCCGAAAAAAATTTTACGTTTTTTTAGTTTTTCCCATTTTATTGAAAAATGTTTGTTTTGTTTACACAAAGCATTTTTTTCCTTCTCATCTTTAAAACCCCGGACCTTGTAGCTGGACTCATTCGCCTTTCTTTCACCGAAAACCGCGGTTCTCTAACTTTTTATTTTTTTTGTTATTTCGTTTTATAATACTTTTATAAACTCTCCGAATTATTTTTTACGTTTTTTAAATATTTTTTTTCCTTTTTTTCAACTTTTTTTTTGGCGAAAACCACGTTTCCCTAATTTTTTTTCTTTATTTTGTTTTATAATACTTTTATTAACTTTCCGAACAATCCTTTATGTTTTCTTGTGATTTTTTTTCTTATTTTGTTTTATAATATCTTTTGAAACGTTTCGATTTTTTTTTACGTTTTTTTCCCTTTTTTCAACTTTTCTTTCGCCGAAAACCGCGTTTTTCTACCTTTTTCTTTCTTAACTTTTTTCTTTATTTCGTACTTTTTTATACTTTTATTGACTTTCCGATAATTTTTTAGGGTTTTTTCATTTGTTTCCTATTTTATTCAAAAATGTTTGTTTTGTTTACCTAAAGCATTTTTTCTTCCCATTTTTAAAACCCCGGACCTTGTAGCTGAACTCCTTTGCCTTTTTTCACCGAAAACCGCGTTTCTCTAACTTTTTTTTATTTTTTTTCTTATTTCGTTTTATAATACTTTTATGAACTGTTCGAATAAATTTTTACGTTTTTTAAATATTTCGTTTCCTTTTCTTTCAACTTTTTTTCGCAGAAAACCGCGTTTCTCTATTTTTTTTTCTTTATTTCGTTTTATAAGACTTTTATGAACTTTACGAACAATCCTTTGTTTTCTTCTTGCTATTTTTTTCTTATTTCGTTTTATAATACTTTTTGAATTTTTTTTTACGTTTTTTCCCTTTTTTCAACTTTTTTTCGCAGAAAACAGCGTTTCTCTATCGTCTTCTTTCTTAACTTTTTTTTCTTTATTTCGTTTTATAATACTTTTTTTAACTTTCCGAACAATACTTTGTTTTTCTTATTATTTTTTTTTCTTATTTCCATTTATAATACTTTTATTGACTTTCCGAAAAAAAATTTACGTTTTTTAAATTTTTTACCATTTTATTCAAAAATGTTTGTTTTGTTTACATAAAACATTTTTTTCCTTCCCATCTTTGAAACCCCCGGACCTTGTAGCTAAATTCCTTCGGCTTTTTTTAGCCGAAAACCGCGTTTCTCTAACTTTTTTTTAATTTTTTTTTCTTATTTCGTTTTATAATACTTTTATGAACTTTCCGAATAATTTGTTACGCTTTTTAAATATATTTTTCCTTTTTTTCATCTTTTTTTTCGCGTTTCTCTAACTTTTTTTCTTTATTTCGTTTTATATTACTTTTATTAACTTTCCGAACAATCCTTTGATTTTTCTTGTTATTTTTTTTCTTATTTCGTTTTATAATACTTTTTGAAAGTTTTCGAAATATTTTTTACGTTTTTTCCCTTTTTTCAACTTTTTTTTTTCACCGAAAACCGCGTTTCTCTACCTTTTTCTCTCTTAACTTTTTTTATTTATTTCGTTTTATAATACTTTTATTGACTTTCCGAAAAAAAAAATTACGTTTTTTAAATTTTTTCCCATTTTATTCAAAAATGTTTGTTTTGTTTACATAAAGCATTTTTTTCCTTCCCATCTTTGAAACCCCGGACCTTGCAACTGAACTCCTTCGCCTTTTTTTTTACCGAAAACCGCGTTTCTCTAACTTTTTTTTAATTTTTTTTTTCTTATTTCGTTTTATAATTCTTTTATTAACTTTCCGAATAATTTTTTACGTTTTTTACCTTTTTTCAACTTTTTTTTTGCCGAAAACCACGTTTCTCTAATGTTTTTTCTTTATTTTCTTTTATAATACTTTTATTACCTTTTCAAGCAATCCTTTGTTTTCTTTTTGTTGTTTTTTTCTTATTTCGTTTTATAATACCTTTTGAAACTTTTCGAAATTTTTTTTACGTTTTTTCGCTGAAAAAACGCGTTTCTCTACCATTTTATTCAAAAATGTTTGTTTTGTTTACATAAAGCAATTCTTTTCTTCCCATTTTTGACACCCCGAACCTTGTAGCCTAACTCCTTCGCCTTTTTTCCACCGAAAACCGCGTTTCTCTATCTTTTTTCTTTATTTTTTTTTTCTTATTTCATTTTATAATAGTTTTATGAACTTTCCAAATAATTTTTTACGTTTTTTAAATAGTTTTTCCTTTTTTTTCGCCGAAAACCGCGTTTCTCTAATTTTTTTTCTTCATTTTATTTTATAATACTTTTATATATATAATTATAACTTTCCGAACAATCCTTTGTTTTTTATTATTATTTTTTTCTTTTTTCTTTTTATAATACTTTTATTAATTTCCCGAAGTTTTTTTTAAGTTTTTTTGTTAATTTTTTTCCCATTTTTTGAAAAAAAATTTGTTTTTTTTGTTATAAAACATTTTTTCCTTTCAATTTTTGCAATCCCCGACTTCGTACTGAAATCCTTCACCTTTTTTTCGTTCGCTGAAAATCGCGTTTTTCTATTTTTTTTATTATATTTATTTTCTCATTTCGTTTTACCTATATATAATACGTTTATTACCGTTCCGAATTTTTTTTTACATTTTTTAATTTTTTTTCCGTTTTTTTCTTAATTTTTAGGTTTCCGGGGGGGGGGGGGGGGATATAACTCCCGCTCCCCACTGATTACCCCGTGAATTGCTCAATTTTTATATTCATGGGTTTATCATATTTGCCTACGGCTCAATAATCCCATTCATTAAAAAAGGGCCACTTTACACACTTGTTGCATAAATAACTATTATTTGGTTGGTTCATATATTTCAATGGATTGTTACTTACTATTTGCGCTGTAGATTGCAGAAGAGTTTCTGCTTAAACAAATTTTATACTTAACTATTATTCACATTTCGAACATATAATATCAAATGTGCTGCTGTCCCTCATGAAACAGTATATTTTGTAGAGGTCAGTCAATCAGCGTTCCTTCATCATGGGGAAATTCATTGATTGATGCTGGAAGTTTTTCACTCACATCACAATAGATTATTTTCAGGCACTTTGATTGCCAATGAAATATGTTTTTTTTTTCAGATTCCGGTTCGGAGAGTGGTTCACACAAGGGCGGCGGCCTTCGAGGCAGCAAAGGGAGCACGGGCGCATCGGGTGGAGGAGGAGGCGACGGCAAACCCACCCGAGTGCGTACGGTTTTGAACGAGAAACAACTGCACACGTTACGGACGTGTTACGCGGCAAACCCGAGACCGGACGCCCTGATGAAGGAACAACTGGTCGAGATGACGAGTCTCAGTCCGAGAGTGATCAGGGTGTGGTTCCAGAACAAGCGATGCAAAGACAAGAAAAAGACCATCTTGATGAAGCAGCAGATGCAACAGGAAAAGGTTGGTAGCAATATTAATTCACCGTCCTGCTTATATCGTATTATATATAAAGATCCCCGATAGCTAAATGCTCCCCAAAAGCCTTAAAATCCCTAAAACACCTGCCCTCCCTCGGCACGACTTTTCCGAATCCATCAGTCACTCTCCGCGCCCTATAAAAGCCCCCTTATTCGAAGGTGCATATACTTCCCCGCTCGCCACCTCCCCCCTTTCTTCTCTTTAGGCTTTCCCCCTTTATTCATCATAATCGCGTCGCTTATCGATTGTGTATTCCCCAATGCCGCGCGCGCGAGCCCGCGTCTCCCCAATCCCCAACGCACGATGATGGTGCTATCCCGTTTTTGCGCTCGACTTTGTCTCCGTCGGGCACACAGGGTTTTTTTGAGGTTTGCGGCAAAAATTTAGCCATTTTATTTTTGTCGAATGTACAGTTGTACAGGGTGTTTAGTTAAACTGGCCACCCTGTACGTTCTACTGGAAAACGGATAGGTTAGGAATATTTCTTCTTCTTCTTCTTCGCAATAAAAACGCAAATACAATTTAAGAAAAAACTACGAAGTACGTAGGTACTGAGCACCAAATACATGATCTCAGAAGATTCTTTAAACTTTAATAAATCACCCCACGCATAGGTACCTTATTTGTCAATTGACATTTTCCGCCTGTAAACGTAAAAAATATATTTTATTGGGAAAAGTGTCACGAAACACTATTAATAAATAATATGCTAATGACGTCATTATTTGAGACGTAAACACAACCGCCTTATACCTAATGATTCCCCATGCAAAAAATATCTGAGAGACGTTTTGAAATTACCTATATTTAGATACAAGTTGAGTAGGACCGTTTCAATATTTGAGTATTAAAATCAATAAACCGTGCAATTATTGAAAATCGATATGACGTCTCAGTATTTCTCGTACTAAACGCACCCGGAAAGAGTCTAAAATAGATGCGTTCGAAAAATCACTTCGCATCGCATAAGAACATTGAAATCAAGGGTATCTATGGAATAATTCTGCACTGACAAGTGACAATTTTTGTCAAGTTGCTCTTGCTAAAGCCTTGTCTTCATAATGACGTTTTACTGCTGGCGTTGCTCGTTGCTCCATTCTGTTTGATGATGATGCAAAGCATTGTACATTTTTAACTTGTTTTATGAAAAAACCGGCATTTAGTAGGTAGTTTAATTCATAATTTTGCGAATTTAACATGTTAATTAAATTTTCAGTTATAGAGAAAGTCATGTAATATACCTACATAATTTAATTATTTTTATGGGTTAATTTTTGATTATTTTCGCCATTCTCTCCTCCCTTTTTTTATGGCTTTAGCTGCCAGCACTATTAAATTTGGTTGGCTTAGCCTCCATAATGTTTATTAAAATATACGAAAAGCGTTATGTACTGAATGAATAGCAAAGTTAGCAAAGAGTTGACTTCCTGCTGTAGGTAAGCTTAGGCGTTTTCCAGAGTTAAGCTCTAGTAAGAGCATCATACCTAACATCAACATCATAATCAAACTAGTCAATTAAGCAATTTATTTATACTTTTTTACTATATATTGTTTATTGGAATTTGTCCTTAGTTATAGGCCACTCAACTGCCTCCCCATCAAATCGAATATAAATTTATAAATCCCAAGACCCAAAACAAGACAAAGAAAAAGCGACTCGTCTCGTCTCTTCCCTTTCGCGTCATAAATCTCGTGGGAGGCGGTCTGTCATGTCGTCGCCCCACCCCCCAGCGTATCGATCGGCCAATCAGCTGTCACGTTGACGACATCGATTGTTCGAAGCGTCGCGAGCTTCGCTCCGCTATTGGTCCGATCGATTCGATTGTTTAGAGATGTAGGTAGCCGGATCTTCGTGCTCCCGCGATATTGTTAACAACTGTGTCCGACAAGGTTTTTTTTGTGGGTGTTTTTTGTTGATGGTTTTTTTTTTCGGTCTCGACGAGTTTCCAGTGTCGGTAGCTCGCCTGTGCCTGATGTTATTGAAGTTCGTGCGGGTGATGATGCATGGGCTCGTTTGTCGAGTCGTTTTTTGTCTGCAAACTTAGGTACTGAACTTATAAATACCCAGAGTTGATGGGTTTGACCTTGCTGTCGCTGGTCAGTCCAGTGTCGTCATAATTTAATTACTAATTTCTATAGGTCTGCACAGTAAAAAAAAATCTCGTGTATAGTTACACGACAGAGTGGTAAACGCGTTGTGTGTAAAAATTGTACACCATTATTCGTAAAGTGCCGTCCTCTTAACCAATACTAATTTGGTAAAATGATATTTTACACAATACAGTGTTAAATCAAGTTTTGTCCTGGTTCCGTGTTAGTCTACACGAAAATGGGTAATTTTTTACACCACTCTCATTACATGTACACCAAAAATGTATAAATTTACACGCTAGGGCGAACGGTTATACACCCAAGAGTGTGTCGGGTTGCTTGTTACGCGTCCTTTGCCTTCCCTTGTATAAGAGGCCATATTGTTTTCAATCATCGTGTTGGTTACAACTATAAAAATGAGTGCTGGTCAGAGTTATAGTAAAGAGAGATCCTATGGCGCTCGGAGAACGGTGTGTGTGAAGATGTTGATTGACACGGTTCTTGAACAGTTGTAGGCTGTAACTAGAGGGAAACAGGAGTCCCTGGAGTGAGTTTCACAATGATGCATTGCGCCAGACAAAGGAGTTCTTGTAAAACGATGTTCTAGGTGTTTCCAGTTGTATGACGAACCGGTGTGCTCTTGCCGTCTGATATGTGTTGCTTGTAAGTTAAAATATGTAAATACAATAAAATGTGCTTGTAAGTTAAAATATGTAAATACCTACAATAAAATACTATACTATAAGACGGCACTTTCGTTAGCAAAAATCTATAAAGATACCAAAAGCTACTTTATATTACATTTTTATATATATAGGAGACCCACTAAAGCGTGATAGGGATCAAATAACATTTTTTAAACGAAACACTCGTCTTATAGTTGGTCCATATACCATCCATATACAGTTTCATTTATTTTATATAATAAACAAGATTCAGAAATAAAAACTTTTTATTCACCTTCCTAATTCCTACCACCTTTATGTATATAAGTATAAATTACCAAGCATATAAATAGGTTACACGATTATGTGTACACTAACACGATTCGGTGTATTCTAATTAACACTGTTTTGTGTAAACTTTACACGAATACATTTACTTGAACACGCACGTTTACACTGTTGTGTGTATATTTAACATAGCTTAGTGTAAGAGTTACACGATATGGTGTATTATTTTTAACACTTTTTTGTGTACATTGTACACGCTAGTTCTCGTCAAATTTACCAAAACTCTTGGTGTGAAATGTACACAATCTGGTGTGGCCTTATATAGACCACTTTTCGTGTAAAATTTTCCATGAAATTTTTTACTGTGTGGGAGAATTGGAAGGATTAGGGACATTAAAAGGGGTCTTAATTTAGCTGCGTTTTAGGTATTAGGTATATATTCATCTCTTATAGGGAAGGGTTTTGGAGTGATCGATGACATGTATGGGGCCACACCATTGGGCTAGGGAAACAAAGTCAAAGTTCTGAAATATCTCGAAAAAATGGCTTCGACGTACATACAGGATTGGCAGCACTCGAAAATTACATCGCAGATACCCGATTAAACTCAACTGGGCCAAAAAATGTATCTAATTAAGTATAACTCACTGGAAGAGGTTTGCATTTAAAATATAAACGCGAATTAGGAATTGGCCCAAAAGAAGAAGAAGAAGAAGAACATGGCCGGAGCTACTCTACTTCAACAGGAATAACAATAGTCAGATTAGCGGCTAGTCTCCAAGTTGCATGCTGTTTACTATTGGTCGAAATAATTGAGCTTTTGTTTACTATTTTAGAATGTCTAATAAGTAAATTAACAGTAGACCTAATGGTCCAGTGGTTGTGATATGGCAACCCGAGTTCAATTCCCGGCAGTGGCAAGGCGTGTTTTATTTATTATTTTTATGAGGTTATGTTTGTAAAATATATTTTTTTTCATTTTGGGTTAATTTGGGTTAGTTTTAGCTAGTTTTTGTTGTTTGCACCCCTGTAGCGAGCGAAGCGAGCGGATGACCATGCGTGATGTGAAAAATAGACATTCTAAAACAGTAAACAAAGGCTCCAATTGTTTCGACTAATAGTAAACAGATTGCATCTTGGGAGCTATCCTCTCTCCCAACATGTATCTCTTTGTCATTATTGTCAATTTTGACGTAAATTCGATGTTTAATTTGTTTCTATTTCTCATGTTTTGCATTTCAATACTTACTTATTAAGTATATTGTTTTAATTGTTCAACAAACATAATCGCAAAACTCAAAATAAACTGCATCGTAAGTTACGGATCCGATTTCAGTCATTTCGATAAGTTTAAGTTAGATACGATCCATTTTGTATTAGATAGGGGAAAGGAGTCGAATATCGATCAGCGTCTAATATCGATCATCTTAATTTTACCCAATGCTACATACGTATCAAATGAAGCAATAAGTGCTGCCATCTCTTAAGGTACATGCAAATTACCAACATCAACAACGGGCAGTTTCATTGCAACGCCGAGTGAGTTTTTGGGCAATTTTTTTGTTATTTTTCCGGTTCATTGGATAAGGAATGTGCTTGTTGATGTTTGAAAATCCTAAGGTACTCTAGTACTATTTGTTGCATGCTACCCCAAGGTATTCTATACAATGTTTACGAAAATTTTAGTACTTTGAGTTTAGGAGATGTTTATGTCGGAGCAATGGCGTCCACTCGCGGGTAATATCGGCCAGCATGATCGATATTACCCGCCTGTGATAGATTTTACTCTCATTGTTCTTCATTCTTTGCAGATGCCCCAAAAAAATATTTTCGTAAGACAAATCACTCTGCATGGACAGAGGAAGACATGAAGCGGGCTCTCAAGGCGGTTAATCAACAGACACACTCCATCAGAAAGTCAGCTAAATTGAATGGCGTACCATGTTGTCCGACAGATTAAACCATGTTGTGCGACAGATTAAAAAACAGATATCCTAGCAAGAAATTGAAATTAGGAAAGAAGCCTGTATTAAATGACGACCAGGAAACAGAGCTGGCTAATCACATTTTAAAATTGTCGAACATGTTCTATGGGTTGACACCAACTAAAATCTAGCTTTCGAATATGCCGTTGCAAAAAACTTACGACATAATTTTAATGTTGAAAAGAAAAGCTGCGGTAAGGATTGGCTGCGTGGATTTTTTAGCTCGACATCCACGAATTTCTTTGAGGCGGCCTGAAGCTACGAGTCTCAACCGGGTAATGTCATTTAATCGAAAGGATGTAAACATATTTTTCGACAATTTAGAACTGGTCTTTAAAAAAGTATAAATGTCCTGCGAGGCGTATTTATAACGTGGATGAGACTGGCATTAGTGGAGTGCATAAACCTCATCGAATTTTGGCAGAAAAAGGCAGAAAACAGGTGGGTGCGATTACAAGTGGCGAAAGGGGTCAGACAACCAGTGTTGTGTGCTATATGAATGCCGCAGGGGAGTTCGTGCCTCCCGTGTTTATTTTTAAACGCGAGCGCATGGATGACGCTCTGGAAAAAAATGGACTCGTAGACGCAATCTACCGCTGCTCTAAATCTGGATGCATGGATCACGGAAGTTCTATTCCTGGAATGGTTGAAGCATTTTGCTCAATATGTGAATGCTTCAACGGAAGATCCCGTGTTAGTGGTTTTGGACAACCACGCCACACACACTCCTCCTTGCAGTCCCATAAGTTCTGCCGTGAAAACGGGATCATTCTTGTTTCGCTACCCCCACACACCTCTCACCGGCTCCAGCCTCTGGACGTCACGTTTTCCAATTCATTGAAGACAGCATATAGTAAAAAATGTGATCTTTATATGAAGTCCCATCATTATAACAAAATTGAGGTGACTGACATTGCAGAGCTCTTTGCTAAAGCGTACAATCGCATCACTTCCAAAGAAAAAGGTTTGAATGGATTTAAAAATACGGGGATCTTTCCGTTAAGCAGAAACGTATTTGGAGAAGAAGAGTTTACGGAAATACCAGAAGAACCAAATTCCGATATTCAGGCAGAAGCCAACGAACTGGGCGAGCTTCCCGAAGAAACAATTTATTTAGATCCGAAGCCCGGAGCAAGTAGAAATCCAGACCCAACGTATCCATCAAGCAGACATGATGAAATGGATATGCGACAAGCTATACCGCCACTGGAAGCCTGTAACAAGAAGCCACTTGCGCAAACGAAGAGAAAGAGACGTCAACGAAGGACATCTTCCAGTGATTCTTTATCATTAGCAATAACAGATGATGAAGACAAGACCGTTCAATTAAAGAGCACATCTTTTGAAGACTTTCATCCGACACCCCGATTAACAGAAAAACGACGCCCTAAGAGAAAGAAACAATCATCTCAAATACTAACGTCCACTCCGCTGCGGGCATCTTTGGAAAGAAGAAAAGAAGGAGAAGAAGCTTCAAGAAATTTATTTCAAAAAGGAAAATCGGTACGAAGAGCAGGAGCTAAAAAACACATCAAGAAGTTCAAACCTAAACAACATGATAGGGAGCCTAAGAAAGTGAATGAGTTATGTCCAATATGCGTGGAAACTGGTACAGTAGAGGAACTGTGGTGGCGGTGTAGATTATGTGGCAATTGGCTTCATGCTGCCTGTTCTGCAGTATCTCGGCCAGAAGACCTGGATTCGTGTGAAGCATATCAATAGACGTTGATCGATATTACCCTCATATATGATCGATATTAATCGACTATAGGATGGATAATATCGAACAGTAATGCCTTCGTTTTTAATATTTTAATTTTATTTTCTGATTAAGATACAGAGGATTTGTTTGTGTTATTATGTTCTTGGGATAATAAAGTTTATGTTCAATACATAAAATAACAGAGTTTTGTGAAAGTGTTGTTTTTGTCGTAGATTATATCTTAAGTGATCGATATTTGACCCATTTCCCCTACACTTCATTGTAGAACGAGTCTTAGGGTTTCCAGAAACCTTTTTTGACACTGACATTTACCAATATAGCAATTTTTTTATTAAATTTGGGTAATTAGGTTAATTTTTTGCTATAGTTTTGCAATTGAGGCTTGAAATAGTTTTATTATTTAAACAACTTGCGTCTTTTTAATTGTCGGTTTTTATATTAATTTATTGTAAAAACTAATTCCATTTAACGTATAAGATTACTTTCATAATAAATTCTCTTATTTCAACGCGTAACGTGGAGAGTATTATTCCCTAAACACACGTGATTACGTGTATACCTATTTTATTTTTATATACCTACGTGCCATCTGCATGTTTCCACGTGTCATGAAACCCCAAATGACGTCATTACTTAAAACCTAAAGATAAACCGAATAACTGATGCTATAAAGTACAAGGTTATCCAACGAGGACTAGACAAGGCGATTTTTTGACTTTCCCTGTACTTTTATGAAAAAGAACTGAAATAGTCATCTTATGTAATTTTCTCCCGCGAATTCGGATATGTTCAGCAAAAAACAATTGAACATCAAATAAAAGTGCTAGGGGTCACTTTGGTATTTTTTTAAATGGAACACCCAGTACTAAATTTTTGGACTCTCTAGAAAAATCTAAACACATTTTGTTTATAATATCCTATACCTACCTTTAGCTGTTTACCAAATATTGACAGTTGAAAGTCAGGTATTTTGACACTTTGACAGGCTCTAAAATCTAAACCGCATATTAGATCAAAGAAAACGGTTTGCACATTCCTATCTTGGGTTTTCATAAGCTATCGAATGATGGTAACTATATTCAATATTTTTGTATTAAAATAAAATATTTTATCTAGAAATCATGTAGGATTATTGAGAACTGACTATAGCCGTATTCGATTAAGACTGGAGATCATTTCAAAATGAACTGAAACTGAACTGATATTTCAGTTCAGTGAGCCAAGGTCAAATGAAATTATGAAAACAATTAAAAGAAAAAGCTGATTGACAATTGTTATTTAAATGTCATCTTTTACCTAAACTACTGAACCGATCTAATTGATCCCGGTCCATTTTCTGATCACTTACAGGAGCTCGATCACTTTTTAGGTAGTGGGGGTAAAGTGATATTTTTACAACCGAACACGAATCAGTTCAATAAAGTTCAGTTAGATCGATCTGAATCGATCCAAAGTAGTGAATCGAATGCGGCTTATGTCAATTTATTTTGACGCGCTCAACGCACCCGGAAACAGTCAAGTTAAAAATAGGTGTGTTCGAAAATACAATTCGCACTGCGGAACCATTGAAATCAAAGCTATCTCTGGAATAAGGAATAACTGGAATAATAATTATAATTCTCTTGACAAATTACTCTTGCTAAAGTCTTGTCTTAATCTTCCAACGAAGAGAACAATTCTTCTTTGGTAAGAAATGGAAGATGAATGAAGATTTAAGAAGGCTTGTTACGCGACGCTTTTATTAAATCAGTTACAATCGTAGAGAAAGCCATTTTCCTTTTTGAATTGCTCGTTATCGATCGCAACGCTACAAGACGATTTTATGAAAAATATGCAAAAGCAGGACCGTTTTCTGAGACTAAATAAAACCTCATCGTCCATTACACTTCCTAATCTTAATAGGTGCCTGACCTCTTTAGTTTGCCCTTTATTCAGCACTCTTTAATTGCCTCAGTATTTGAGAGATATATTGATTTCAATCGTTGTATATTTTATTTTTGATTAAAATAGGACCAACTTGGTTTTTTTTAAATGAAACTAGCTCGTTTCTGAAGTTATAGTGTTTTAATATACGCATCTAACTCTATTACCGTGGACGTATCACGTGTAATTTACCTCGGAAATTTTCCACGTCCCACATCTCAAATTACCTAATGACGCCATAACTTTAAAAGTTCGAATTAATGCACATCTAAACGTACAAACGAAACGTCATAGATAAAATCCGCCAATATGGACGCTCCATTTACGTTCCGTTTTAGTGTTTTTGTCAGGTGGGGACTACTCTTACTTAGCTTAAAGTACGTTCACACAAAACACCATCAAAAATGAATTACTCTCAGTTCTTCAAGTTATATGCTCTTCTTCTTCTTCTTTTAATAGGACAAGGGAATATAGCAAAGAATTGAAGAAATCTAATAGGAAGACATGGAGAAAGTTCTGTAAAGGGATCAATGAACTGACCCCAACAGTGCGACTCCAAAAAGCCTTAGCAAATGATCACTCAAATGGAATCGGTCTAATCAAAAGACAGCTACGCCGAGACACAACAGGAGAGTTTAGAGATCCTTTTAAAGACCCACTTTCCTGGATCTGCTGTCACGGAAGCAAACCAGATAGAGGAACCCCCTTTATGGGACGTTGAACGACCCAACAGACGGGGAAGAAGCCTCGCGGGTAAAATCTTTACAGACAATAAGATCAAATGGGCATTGAATAGCTTCAAACACTATAAATCATCAGGTACGGACGGCATATTTCCTGCTCTGCTCCAACAAGGCAGTGATGAACTGCTACCGTACCTGAAAACAATCTTCAAAGCTAGCTATATCCACAGCTACATTCCGAAGAACTGGAGGAAAGTTAGGGTTGCGTTTATCCCAAAGGCTGGTAATCGTCCACCTATCGCTCCATCAGTCTGACCTCCTTCCTACTTAAAAGTATGGAAAAAATCATAGATGAATACATAAGGGGCGAGTTTATCTCCAGAACCCCACTACATCCAAAACAGTTTGCCTACCAACCGGCAAAATCCACGATAAATGCGCTCCAATGCCTAGTAAAAGACATTCGTGGCAAAAGAAGTGGTTATGTGTGCATTCTTAGACATATAGAGGGTGCATTTGACAACACCTCATATGAATCCATACAAAGGGCCGCAGAAGACAAAGGTATAGACGAAACTACAACGAAATGGATAAAAGCCATGCTTTGTAGTCGTAAAATTACCTCAACCTTAGGAGACGCTACTGTAACGGTAAAAGCAGCAAAAGGGTGTCCGCAAAGCGGAGTTTTATCGCCCTTGCTGTGGTCCTTGGTAATAGATCGACTCCTGGTAAAACTAACAACCGAAGGGTATGACGTCCAAGGGTATGCTGACGACCTAGTCATCACAATTAAATGATCAGCCAAAATGCAAAATGCTCTACATCTTGTTAAAAACTGGTGTATCACGGAAGGACTAAATGTCAATCCCAGTAAAACCGTCATAGTACCGTTCACAAAAAGGAGAAAGGTGGACCTTACAGCCCCTAGCCTAGACGGCGCGGCGTGACGGTTGAACTCTCAGACAGTGTTAAGTACCTGGGGATAGTCCTCGACCGCAGGCTTAATTGGAATGAACATATAGAGAGGAGTACCAAAAAGGCAACAGAGGCACTTTGGGCATGCCGCAGACTTTTTGGCAAAACATGGGTTTTAAAACCCAATATGATCTATTGGCCATACATTACGCGGTTGTAAAACCAATAGTCACATACGCCTCACTGGTCTGGTGGACCAAAACAAAGGAAAATACTACGCAAGGCAAGCTACAAAAAGTGCAAAGACTTGCCTGTCTGGGTATCACAGGGGCAATAAAAACCTGCCCCACGATAGCACTGGAGACGATGCTGGACCTTCTTCTCCTGCATTTAAGCGTGAGGAGGGAGGCCTTATTAAGCGCGTCCAGAGTAATCCAGACTCAATCAACTAAGTCAGGTGATCTAAAGATTCTGGACACAATCACAGTCGAATCGCTGGCCCAACCAACAGACCATATGCCAAAGACAACGCTCCTTTAAGGTGATCATAAAAGATCGCCCAACAATGAGAGCACTACAGCCCGAACGAGGTACATTGGTCTGGTACACAGATGGATTTAAAATGGAACAAGGAGTCGGCGCCGGGGTTTATGGTCCTAGATGCAGGATGTCAAAATCTCTAGGTAAAGCCCCCATCCATATTCCAAGCAGAGATCCATGCCATTGAACTGTGCGCCTCTGAATGCATCAAAAGAAAACCGAGAGGCGCAACCATAAATATACTATCCGACAGCCAGGCGGCTGTAAAGGCACTAGCCTCGTGCGAATTTGACTCAAAGCTTGCCTGGGAATGCCGGAACGCTCTTAACCAACTGGCTAAGCATAACAGAGTCACTCTGTTGTGTGTGCCAGGGCACGAAGGATTGGAAGGCAATGAAATTGCCGACCAACTGGCCAGAGAAGGAGCACAGAGTCCATTCTACGGACCTGAACCATTCTGTGGCACCACCAGAGGACACCTCGGAGAGGACCTCAATAAGTGGGAAAAAAGGCAGAAAGAGGCCTACTGGAGAAACACTCCAGGACAACGACAGGCGAAAAGATTCATAACGCACTCGCCTGAATACACTAAGAAGCTACTAGAGCTCCATAAAAACGAACTAAGACTGGCCACGAGCTTCCTAACAGGTCATAGACCATGGACATGGAAAAGACTGAGGATCCACGTTGTAGATTTTGCAACTCAGCAAACGAAACTGCGGAACACATTCTTTGCGAATGTAGAGAACTGACGCGCCAAAGGCTAAAATATCTGGGAGGAGTAGTATGCAATCCCAAGGAAATTACACAACTAGCCCCTAGAAATATCCTGAACTTCGCGAAAAGTGCAGGCATTTCTTGGAAAATCTAAAGCAGGGTAGTCACAAAAGACCTTTTAGGTCTAAGTGAAGAAGGGCTGAAAAGCCGAGCGACCCCTTTACATACAATACAATACAGGACAAGGGTCCTGTTCTCTTCAACGTACAGCCTCATTCCTGCGACGCTGATGTCGGGCTATCGTACCAACGCTTAGGTGGTCTTCCAGGTAGTCTTTTGGTGTTCGGCTTTGCAGTGCGTACTATCTTTGCCAGACGGTCCTCTCCCAATCTCTCCACATGTTTTCTCCATTCTCGGCGTCTGCCTCTGGACCATCTCACGATATCCTGAAACCTGCATTCGTTCCTTATCTCTTCGCTTCTTCTGTGGTCGAGTAGTGTGTTTCCTGTAATGGATCTTAGAGTTCTCATTTTCGTAGTGCGAGAGAGGCGTTTCGTATAGCTGTTATCTGTCCGTGTTTCTACGACATAGGTCATTAATGGTCTCACACAGGTTTTATAGACTCGTGCCTTGCTCCGAATGCTCATGTGCTTGTTCCTCCAAATAATATCCCTCACATAGCCTGATATCATAGCTGTTTTGGTGGTCTGGTCCTGAACATCTTTTCCAAGGTCTCTGCTGCTGGTCACGTTGACTTTCAGGTACTTGCTGAAGTTCATCACTTGCTCAATGCTTTCGTTGTAGGCTGCGAGCTTGCATCTTATGGGATCTTTAGCTATTACCAGGGATTGTGTTTTTTTAGCCGATTTGGTCATGTTCCATTTTTTCGCAGAAAGTTCAAACCTGTACAGCAACCTCTGTACCTCGTCTTCGTTTTCAGGCATTATTACCGCGTCATCGGCGTAACATATACTATCTTGATTTCTTTGTTGCCCATTCTATATCCTCTGCCCGACGCTTGACGTTGATTATCTCGTCCATTATTAGGTTGAAGAGTATCGGGCTTAAGACTGTCTACCTGTATTATCCCGGTGTTTGTGAGTATTTGTCCCGTCAGCTCAGTGCCCACCTTAATAAATAATATAAATTGCCAACGTAGAGGGTAGATATATTACTTATGTATGTATCACGTGTATTTTAGATCAAATATTTTCCACGTTCCGTGACACTACCTGCCAATTTACCTAATGACGTCATGAATTTATAGGTTGGAGTAAATGCATACCTAGAAAAACATGTAAAATATGACCTTTAATTCCGTCCTGCGTCTTTCTTAAATTGTAATCAATCAGAAATCAGTAATGTGCAACGCTAGTAACACAAAGGACAAAGGTTTCGTGCAAAGTAAGCTTAGACCAGTGACCGGGCGAAACACTTACGTCTGGAGACTATCCCATAACTCTCGGCACCATGCCTAAATTCACTTTTTACAGGCCCACCGCTCGCTCCGCTCGCTACGGGGGCTCAAGAAAAGGAAACTAACCGGGTGCTAACCCAAACTAACCCAAGACATACTCAAAATCAAGAAAAAAAACTGTTTAGAAATATAACCTTAAAAAAAAATAAAAAGAAATCGATGGGGTTTGAACTCGCGTTGCCGAAGTGAAGGCTAACGATGCAAACCTCTGGACCATCAGAGGTATACAAACGATTTGTTACATCACGAAGTACATGAAAACAGCTGACTGCTGAGAGTTATGGGATAGTCGCCAGACATAACTGGCGAAACCAGGGCCTAAAGCCTCATCGCAGTAAAAATATGTTCCGTCCATTAAGTCATTGCTTACATTCGCATTATTTCGTAGATACAGGTTTCACGTTGACGTGTACATTTTAATTTTTTGTGAAAATAGGACCAAGTTGGTTGTTTTCAATTAGAAATTAGAACTAGCTCGGTGTGAGGAGGTTTAAAATCATCAGTTATTTTATCACGTGTATTTTAGATCACATACTTTGCACGTATATTAGCTATTAATATTCTAATGGCATCATGATGTAATAACATTAATGCGGTGTTCATAAAGGTGATTTTAGCTGCATAGTAACATTTAAATTAAAGAACGTCGCTGGCACCATATCTAACCTGACCTAGTTTTATGCGCAGGACGGACGGAAGCTGGGCTACGGCGCGATGCAAGGCATTCCCATGGTCGCGTCTTCACCCGTACGTCACGATTCACCACTGGGAGTGCATCCGCTCGAGGTGCAGGCCTACCAGCCCCCCTGGAAGGCGTTGCACGACTTCGCCATGCACTCGGACCTGGAGCAGCCTCATCAGCCCGCGTTCCAACAGCTGGTTAATCAGGTAAATTTTTAATAAACAATTCCATTGAAATTGTACATGATGGTATCTAGTAATTTGGCCTATGGCCTATAGGAATTTCTGTTTTAAGTATGCGATTCAAATTACAACCATTTAAAGTGACGAGATGTAAATAATAAATGGACTTTAGATTATCGCAAATCCGGTCAAGTTAAGTTCAACCAATTTGACCGCGATGACGTCACTTGCATGTTCTAGAACCAGCTGAATAGATTGCTTTCAAGTTGCTAGTGCTGTCAATATAAAAATCTAGACTTCTGGGATGGAAGTGTCTAAAGCCACGTTTTTGTGCAACAAACCAGTTACTTACTTTCTGTATACATGCACGGATTATATTATATTATTAATTCTGATGTGTATTTATCAATTTTTGAAATCTGTTGTAATAATTGAATATCAAACCTGACTGAAGATGTTTCGTATTTTTAACCTAGACTTGACTTTATTGTTGTTAATGTTGTAACCCAAATAAGTAAAGCTCTAGTAACAATTATTGCTTCTGAAACCAAAAATGTATTTTATTTTTTTAGATGCACGGATACGATCTCCCTCCTCCGTCAATGGGTGGACCACCTCCGGGAGGGGCGGGGGGTCCAGGCGGTCCTCACCCGGGCTCCCTTCTAGGCGCAGGTGGACCTCCTCCTCCCCCTCCGGACTCGATGACACATCCCGACAGTACAGACGGCTACGTCACCTACCTCGAAAGCGACGACAGTTTGCCGGCTAGCCCCTAACAGGGCGGCTAGCCGACACCCTTCGAAATTAAGCCCACTTTGGAACATTTCAGACGTCCGCTAGACGACGCTCTAATTCCGCAAGATTTATCCATTAAGAGCGAAGTGCACGGCGGGGATATCTCACCTTTCTTGCCGCCGTTCAGTGGCTTGGACGTTTTGTTAAAAAGTCGCCCCTCCAGACAAAAACGAGGTGGCAAACGCGGTTTGGAGTGTTCGGGGGAGCCGTGGGGCGTCGAGCCGCAAGCCGCCCTTTTGAGGGCCTGCTGGAGCAACCTGATGGGGCTAAATTTCGGGGCTAACATGTAGCATTCTGTGTAGACAAAATTTGTGATCACTGTATCTAATTTTCTGTTCGTTTTACAATGTTTATGTTCTCCATCACAAGTTGATTTGCGAAAATACTTCTTATAACGTCCGAGTCATTGTAGCAGGGTTGTCATATTGGCAAATCATTTAAATGGTTTTTTTCCTGAATTAAAAGAAAAAATATGTTAAAATTTAGATGCTTATGATGATATTCAGGAACATTTTATAATTACCAGAAATCCAGTGGTTCACAGCCTCGACCACAGCGTTTATTTTTATACTCTGGTAATTAATACCAAAAAAATCTCATTTCACATTAAAAAACCATGACAAATGAATTAAGAAGACCCAGTGACAGTGTTGCCAACTGCACTACATGTACAATAATCTCATTGCTTTGTATGAACCGTATGGATCTCGGAAACTATAAAAGAATCGAGCGAAGTTAGTTCAATTGTAATGAAGATGCGGAATTGAAATCAGTCATATAAGAGTACTCACATAGTGAGGAAAAGTGTTTGCACTAAATTTTACTAGTAATCAAGTACATGTATAACATATAAATGCTTCAACATTGTCATAACTTGAGCTACCACATGTTACATGTTTAATTACAAGACCCTGCTGATTTTTCAGCCATATTGCAACTGGGGCCGGGAAATTGATGGACATTTTGTACTTTTTTTACCTGTTTCCTTAGTCTGACATTGCTGCTTGCCAAAAATTTTCCTTTTAGGCTCCTTCAAAATGCCTAAAGTGCCTTGTTTTTTCAAGAAGTTCAGTTTTTAAACTTTAATTTCTGAGATTATTTTCGTCTCTTTTGATCATTTTTTTTCCGACTTTTGCAAGCGTATGTAGGTATTGCAGCAGGAAAAATAAAAACTTTTTCTCCAGTTGAGTGAGCTAGTATTATCCTTGGAAGTATCTTTCGTTCCTTCCAAATCTGAAGATCTAAATAATAATCCACATACTTCAAGATCTTCAGTAGTTTCTGTAAGAGTTGATAATCCTAAAGGGATAATTTCAGGTCCGTGAAGTTAGCCCCCAAAGTAAGTTTTTTTTCCTTGAGAATTTCAGGATGGTTAGTGCTTCGTTAGTGCTTCAAAAAGTTTCGTTAGTGCTTCTTTTGTTTTCGAGATATTCAATTTTATTTTATTTCAAGGTCAGACCCGAAAGTGTTTAGGATTGGGTTAAATTTAGCGTAATTCTTTAGTGCTTCAAGAATTTTCGTTAGTGCTTTTTTGGTTTACGAAATATTCAAGATTTTAAATTCAAGGTCAGCCCCCAAAGTGTTAAGGATCAGGTCAAATTTAGTCTCATTCTTTAGAGCTTTTTAGTGCTTCAAAAAGTTTCGTTATTGCTTTTATAGTTTACGAGATATTCAAGATTTTATGTTCAAGGTCAGCCCCCAAAGTGTTTGGGATTGGATCAAATTTAGTGTCATTCTTAAGTGCCTCGTTGGTGCTTCAAAAAGTTTCGTTGGTGCTTTTATAGTGTACGAGATATTTAAGATTTTATATTCAAGGTCAGCCCCCAAAGTGTTTACGATCAGGTAAAATTTAGTGTCATTCTTTAGTGCTTCGTCACTGCTTCAAAGTGTTTCGTTAGTGCTTTTATAATTTACGAGATATT
>MU184487.1:46743-138904 GCA_016904865.1 Pissodes strobi
AAAATCGGCCTTTCCCATTGGTCGATCCGCATGGCCCTCCGCTCGCTTCGCTCGCTACCGGGGCTCAAGAAAAGGAAACTAACCAGGTGCTAACCCAATCTAACCCACGACATACCCAAAATCAAGAAAAAAAGCTGTTTAGAAACATAATCTAAAAAAAATAATAAAAAAAACAACGGGGTTCGAACTCGTGTTTTAACGATTTAAACCACTACACCACAAGAGCTCTTGATAGAAACCGATTACATCACGCAGATATATCGTAATACGGGAGGGATCGACCAATAGGAGAGGTCGATTTTTACATAATGCACTATTTGTGTAAAGGATCTTTAAATGCTAAACCTTTCGATCACGAGAGCTCTTGCCAAAAATTGATTGCATCACGAAGACATATTGTAATACGAGAAGTGCTCTATTTGTGTAAAGAATCTTGAAAGGCATTGCATTCGATGTCTTCGCGATGCAATCAATTTGCAGCTAGAGCCTCGTGGTCGAGAGGCTTAGATAGTTAGGTCTTAAATCGGCAGCTATCCACGGCCCGGGTTCAAACCCCGTAACCCGTTGCTTTTTTTATTATTTTTTTAAGGTTAACAGTTTTTTTCTTGATTTTAGGTATGTCTTGGATTAGTTTGGGTTAGCACCTGGATAGTTTTCTTTTCTTGAGCCTCCGTAGCGAGCGGAGGGCCACGCTAAAAGTCAAATTACTTATTGTAATACGTGCCCGTACTTTGGATGCACTTTTTACGAAATATTTTGCTTTAGCTAACTAAAAACCAGCATATTTTTAACAAAAGCCGTATTATAGTGGATATACAGCAGCTAGCATGTGTTTCCGCGAATACATTCACAAGGAATCCCTCTTCTTTGTAGGTTTGTAAGAAAATCCTTGATGGCAGCCAAAATCATAACTGTCGCGAGACACATGTCATATAACCTTTTTCTATGGTATATTCCTTAGACAAGGAAAGAAAAGGACAGATAACATGGGAAAAAGCCTGTTACCAGCTGCCACATAAATTGCTGGGTAACTTCAATAAATTAATTGAAATTATAAGTAATAAATAATAATTAATAAGTTAAAGTAATTTTCAGTCGTAAAATAATATAGTTATTTGATAGGTAGAGTATGAAAAATATTTTAACTACGCCTCTGTTGAATGACTCTCCTTGAAGAAGATTTATGGCTTTATTGATTATTTGATGACTGAAAATATCCAAGATCGGGTATCAAATTACTCTCGATAATTAAATAAACATCTCTACCATGATATACTCAGAGGTAACACAATGTGTACATTATGCATTATTATTAAAACAAGAAATATGCAAATAAACTATAGGGTTTTTCAATAGTAACGCTCGATGTTTGGCGCCAGCGCATGACGAAGTCGATAATCAGACAGGTGGCATCTTTGGTAGGTGTATTCAGTTAGTCTTTACATTTCATTATGGAACGTTATACGATTTAACAACGCGTGGAAATGGTTAAAACATATTAACAAAATCAATGTTCTATTCGGCAAACATTTCGTGCACTTCGTTCAATTTATGGTATCGACGGTCGTCCTTCACAGTACACAATTCGCCGACTAATAAATAAATTTGAAGCAACCAGGTCGCTTTTAGATCAGACAACGCCTGTACGTCAGCGAAGCGCAAGATTCATTGAAAATAATGCCGCGGTCCAGGAGTGTGCGTGAGAACCCAAGACAATCCATTCCGCGCCGTGCTCAAGAACTTGGCCTTTCTTCCACGTTATCTTGGCATAAGGATTTAGGGCTTCACCGTTATAAAGTGCAACTAACCCAAGAACTAAAGCCCAACGATCATAGACAGCGGCGTGCATTCGCTGAGTGGGCGCTAGTGCAGTTGGAGATTGATCCTGATTTTGGGCGAAAAATAATGTTTAGCGACGAGGCTCATTTCTGCCTAAGTGTCTTCGTTAACAAGCAAAATTGCCAAAGTTGGAGCGACGAAAACCCAAGGGAGATTCATCAGGTTCCACTCCATTCCGAAGAAGTCACTGTATGGTGTGCTCTGTGGTCCGGCGGAATCATCGGTCCATATTTCTTTGAAAATGCATTGAAAATTGGATCTCCAGGATTCAAACCACCAGGCGAAGCCGCGGAGAACATTTTGCCGATATAATTTTTAAATGTGCTCACATATGCTTTAAAATAAAAATAAATACATCTCACTTTCATTTACACAATTTGTTTTATTACAATTCGAAGATAGAGCGTTCCTATTGGAAAACCCTTTACAAGGTCAGCAGACAATAATTACCTGTGAAATGAAATTCCGGGCTCGTTCTTCTCACTTTGACTCTTGCAACCATATGCCGAATAATTTATCATTATGAATCATAGTTTTTATCTCTCTTTGTTCAAAAACTCACAAAATAACTGCAAAATAGCACCGCCATAACAATAGATGTGTTTGCCACATAAATAATGGCCGCCGCTCTGAAAAGGCTTCAATTTCAGTACATTGGCTTAATGTCATGCGCGGTATCCTTACTCTTACCTAATCTAAGTTGTATGTAGAATTTAGAGCTAAACCTAGCACGGCAGATAATCAGTCTTCAGTTTACCGATGGCTAGATGTTAATTCATAGAGCACTTGTGAATGAGAGGCGCGTGATTCGCTAGCTACGTGAGGTGACGCATGTCTTCGTGATGCAACCAGTTATTTATATATCAGCAGATGGTCTAGGGGTGTGTATGATTGGCTTTCGCTTCGGCGACCCGGGTTCAAATCCCTTCGGTTTTGGATTTTTTTTGTAAACAGTTTTTTTTCTTGATTTTTTGGTATGGTTTGAGTTAGCACTTGGTTAGTGTCCTTTTCTTGAGCCCCGGAGCGAGCGGAGGGGCATATACTTGCCAATTACAGATTTTTAAATCGCATGTATTCACAAGTGCACTACGAATTGAAATCTCGCGGCCCGTGGTTCAATTCCTGCCGGTTTTTTATGGTTGTTTGTAAAAAGTATTTTTTCTTCATTTTGAGCATGTCTTGGATTAGTTTGGGTAGTTAATTAATTAAGAAATAATATATTGGGTTCATTAGGTGCCGTGCTAAGGCTAGCTCCAAGCGACATTTGAAAACAACCGTATTCAAATGATTTTACAAGTACACAGGGTCGGCTTATATGTCAATTTTGATAAAAAATATATTTGCCAGAAGGTGTCCAAATCATTTGTACCGCGAAGAAACCATGAATAACGTAATATTCTTCAAATAAAATCACTCGTTTTGGCAAATGCTCCAAAGCTTTAATTTTAAATTTGGCAACGCCGCCATTAGTTTCTATCATCACGATCATTACTATGAGAAGATGAGAATTTAATGAATAAACAATACTATGCCCCGGTTTGAGCGTTTGAGAGCATATTAAGTATTAACTTCTTCATGTAAAAAATCGAAAAATGTGTCCAGCAAAACAAAAACTAGTCCTTTTTCATAAAATTTATTATTAACTCTATGTCATTACCTATTTTCTATTTATCAAATTGATTAAAACTTTATTTACAATAAATAAAATACTTTCACCTTAAACACAAAAATGCCGGAACAATATACATTATTCATCAGTCTTCTTCCTTTATACAAGTTTCCACTATTTCTCTTAAATTTGGATTTTCCATTGCGGCAGCTATCCGTTCTTTGTCATTTATCTGTTTGTTAACTAAAAGTAACAAGACATTGCAAGAAAATTTTAAATTATATTATGATATCAATTTCAACTGAGATGAGAGTTAATAGCAATTATTTTTATTGAGAATGTAATAAAGAGATTTGTTCTAAAACTTTTAAGATATATTATGTTACCGTGTAAATGTGCAACAAAGGGGGCCTACAGAAAAGGGTAGATAATACAGTTAAGACGTGGCAACACTGTTTTGTAGTAATAGTCAGAAGGCACACCGTTGCCAGATTTATTCTTAAGACGTTTGCTGTACTTTCGTTAACAAAATTAATTAGTAAAAATGGAGCACGATGAGTCTCTCTATCTCTTTCTTTTATTCAAATGAATGAATGCAAATGTATAGTGATTTTACAAATGGAACACGCTATTTGCTTGTATGTATATATGCGTCAAATAATTCACTTCAAAATTCAAATTAACAAGCAAATAAGTGAATTATTTGTACACTAGTGCTTGTTCGATGCAGCCCCGAAGCGAGAAGTGTCATGCGTGAAGTGAATTATTAGTAGAATGATAAAAAAATCATTATATGACATAGGCGTAAATCAAATATATATATAAATGCATTTACTTCACACATTACCCTTCACTCCAGGAGCAAAATCAACAAAAACTAAAGAAGCGAATTATTTACTTTAATTTAGGTTCATTTCCGTTTTTTTCCCGGAGCGAGGGAAGCAAGATCGCTTACAGTATTATTCGTTAAATCCGGCCTTCGCTTAAATTTAGTAATTAGTTTTGTTACTCCACATAAGAAAAACTGCAAAGTTTGGCAACCTCCGCATCCGCTGCAAAAATTTAATTATTTTGACATTTCACGTGACTTACTGTCAGTTACCCGCGTCTACCTACAGCAAATTTTCGACTTTCGCTTTATTTGGCAGCAGCTCGGTTTTGTTCTAATATTTGACTTCACGCGTGGTCCTCTGCTCGCTTCGGGGGCGCCCCCAAACAAAACTAACCCAAAATCAAGAAAAAAACAACTTTGAAATATATATGAATCAAACCGTACGCATGCGTGAAGGCTCAAAATCGCTCTAGACGCGAATCCTGACCTACTGTCACTGTCAGTTCGCAATTCTCGACCTTTTTAACCGTATAGTATATCAAAACTCGAACTTTGGACGCTTTTTTAAGTTCAAATACGGTGGATCCTCCGATTTTTTTGGAATTACTCTACAGGATACCCTCTTTCTAGCGAAGAAAATAAAATTAGAAAAAACGGAGATACCTATACGTCACAAGATCAGATCTTATCAACAAATTATTCGCCATTTTGTCAAGAATGAAACAATGCTTCTTCTAGCTGTCATCGCAATGTTGAAACTTTCAATGAAGTTGTTAAAATACATATATAATACACACTGCCCTCTGCAACTTAAGGACTTTTATGGCTCTTCAAAACTTTAGAAATACATTACCTTTCCTATAAGAGCGCTCTTCAACTTCAACTCAAGACAACTTACTTTCGTGTTCTGTGGTATGTGCCCCATCCTTAATAAAAATATCCAATTTTATCGGAAAAGGCATATTTCTTTGCAGCTTGATTCGTATACATAGTCCTATCAGCGTCGCCAAGGAACAATGAGGTACCGTAGGGTTAAATTCCACTCTCACTACGCTAATGTTGGCACCAGTCGGTTGCTTTATCTGCAAATAAAAATGTTTGCTCGTCGTCAGATCAAAGGACTTCGATTCTTGCCGGCCAAGAGATCGGACTGATTATTGGAATGTCAGATTTAGGAATCCAAACGCGTTTTTTTGCTACGTTCTCCGGGTATTTATTTATCGAATACTTTTAGTTTGCTTCTCTGGCTGGCTACAGATTAGTAAAAACTAGCGGAATTGTGTTTAATTTTGTTGTTTTCGGTGACGGATCCCCGACATTTCGCCTTAAAAAATGGTCGATTCCGACGATTGTAATACTTCTGTTGCGTCAAGTTCTTCGCAGGCACCCTCGGATGAAGTTGTATTCGAGAAAACTCGTAAAATCTACAGGAGAATGCAGAGTGATATGGATAAATGCAAACCCTGTAGCTTCTTAATACAGCCACTCCGTACTACTTCAAATAAAGAACCAAAATCCCTCATCCCTGATCTAAACAAAGCCATAGGTCACCTGAGAAGCGAACACGACCTCTCAGCATCACGAAACAAAGACCAAATAAAGGCAAAAATTGACACCGGCAGAAAAAAGCCTAGATATACCAAAAACTCACATGCCAACAGCTGATAACCCCAAATGCCGAGACTGCGACCTCTACAGAGGTCATGGAGCAAGAAACGGCCCAAACCGCACAAAAGACGGCTGAAACTACCGATATTCCGCAGAAAGATGCGAATAAACAGCATACACCTTCTGTACTCCTGATACCTGCTCCAGAAATTACCCCTTTTAAAGTGCCTTTAAAGACCCTACCTTTCAAAAGCCACATAAAGGCCGTGAAATTAGACGTTGGGGGGCAAATATCTGTCCCAACGAATAACCGATTTGAGCCCTTGTCTGATATGGATGATGACGCAAGTAGCGAAAACTCGTGGTATAATCCCAGCACTTCAAATTCGCTCCGGAAAGTCACAAAGCAGAGAACCGGGAAACGAAAGGCACACGTCCTTGACAAGTCACCGCCGAAAAGACAGGCCAAAACAGAGCCCCCGCCTCCGATTGTCATACAGGGTAAGTTCAATAACCATAAAGCCCTACAGGCAGATCTAAAGAAATATAACATCACGAAATATACCCTCAAATATACAAAAAACACTGTGATTGTATACTGCGAGCAAGAAAAAGACTGGGCATTCTTAAAGAGAAGTCTTGACCAGGAAAGCGTGCAATATCACAGCTATGCTGAGTCAACGCAGAAAACTAAGGCCTTCGTATTACGAGGGTTAGATGGCGACATCGACATAACAGACATCAAACAAGAGTTAAATGACTTATATAATATTAATGCTAAAAGTATTTATCTAATGAAGCGTACTAGAGTGCCGTTATACTTTGTCGTCCTTGACACAGGGTACACTCTCAAGCGTTTGAATCAAGAATGCCGACTTATCTTAGACGTAAGGGTTTCCTGGGAAAACCGTTTGTCAAAAAAGCCAATCATGCAATGCAAGCGCTGTCAGGGGCTCGGACACGCAGCCACTTACTGCAGAAGAAATGTCAGATGCTCAAAGTGTGCGGGCGAGCATGAAATTACGTCATGCAACTCAAATGACGTAAAGTGTGTGAACTGTGGAGGCGAACATCGCTCTATAAGCACAGAGTGCCCGGTTTACACTTACAAAATAAACCAATTAGCGCCACCCAAACAAAAGCAAACATATGTGCCAGCGCCGCCACCGGCAAGGCCGGCATGGCAAAATGCACAAGGACAAGAACGTGCTGGCCAGCGAAGAGGCCAGGGCTTAAGCAAAAGCTACCATCATGAACGAGAAGAAGACCGGCCGGAGAGGCAGTCCTATGAGGAACAGTTTCCGGACACCCTGGGAAGAAGCAGACCACCCCAAGCCCGAAATACAAACATACATTCTCGAAATGTAAGTGCTAACAATATCGCTGCAGATGCACCTGTAAATATAAATCAAAACTTAAATGCACATAGTAATTTTGACGCAAATTTTCATAAGCTCTCTAACACGGTAAATGAAATTAACGCTTTAGTAAACATAAATGAGCTATTTTTTGCTCTAGATGAGTTTCTATCTATGCTCAAGTCATGTAACGGAGATAGAATGGCAATAGTCCAGGCAACGGTGAGATTTTTAACTGATCAGATTGGAAAATACAACATATAAATGCCTGTTTCATGTTTCAAGTGTGTAGTTGGAATTGTAACTCAATCAGGCACAAATTGGGCGAGTTTAAGCAATTTGTGCATGATAATCCTTTCTCGGTTATTTTCATATTGGAAACCCGCATAGACCCTTGGTTTGTTTTGAAGATTCGGGGTTATCAGACCGAGAGATCTGATAGGCCCAATCCGCGCGGAGGCGGCGTGGCCTGCCTGATACGTAGATCGATTCCATATCAAAGAGTCCACGACATCCGCTCTGTAGCAGAACACATTTGCATTGAGACCGAGAACGGTCTGCGTATTGCGGGGGCCTACGTTCCTCCGCTCGCTCCCTTTACCTATGATGACTTCATGGCTTTCTTCCCGGACAACAGGAGGTCCCTGTTGATTGGCGATCTAAACGCCCGGCACGTAGTGTGGGGCGCTAGAGCAACAAACGCCAGGGGCCAAATGATGTACCGCGCAATAGAGAATAACCCAGATCTCCTTTTTCACCGCTCCGAAATCCCAACTTTCTACCCTGCTTGGGCCCCTACCCCCTCCTACCTGGATGTTGCTGTTACAAAGGGAATCGCTGACATCCCGCCACTTCGGGCGATAAATGACCTGAACTCTGATCACTTCCCAATCGTGATTTGCCTTGAACCAAGGCGGCCAGAGACCTGTGAAATGAAAATTTCTTACAGGAATCTCGATTGGGGAGAGTTCAGGCGTAGGCTTAATGACGTAACGGTGGTTCCCAGCCAAATAGATAACATCCAGGAACTAGAGGCGCAAATCCAATCATTTACCTCAAACATCCAGCGTGTCCGTGACACACTAGTTCACTCTGTTAGGAAAGAGCGCCCTGCAGACTCCCTCCCAGATCACATCCTTATTCAAATAAGGGCACGAAACGCCATCAGACGTAGATGGCAATGATATCGCGCGAGAATCGACCATATACACATAAATGAATTAACAAACAATATTAAAAATCAAATTAGCGAGTACAGGTCGTTCAAATGGATGCAATACGTAAATTCTCTAAGTCCGCAGGACGGCTCCCTTTGGAGCCTGACCAGGAAAATCAGAGGAGCCGCTGCAGCCATGCCAGCTATACAACACAACGGCAATGATATGATGACCGAAGAAGGCAAAGCAGAAGCCTTCGCTGATTTCTTGGAGGGGCTACATAGGGAGACGCCTGATACCACCCCTGCCCACGCAAGCATTTCAAACATTGCATCCAAATTAAAATCCCAGAAGTATCCCATCCCTCCGTCGGTGATGACAAAGCTGCTCGTCACCCCGGGGGAGATCGGGGCCTTACTAAATCGTTTGCCACGAAACAAAGCTCCTGGAAACGATACGCTGCCCTATTTAACTCTTCGGAATCTTCCGAAGAAATCCATCATTCATTTCATGCACATTATAAACGCCATCATTCGCCTACAGCATTTCCCATCCTCTTGGAAACAGAGATCATAATGATCCACAAGCCAGGCAAAGATCCGAGGCAAACCGGTTCTTACAGACCGATTTCCCTGCTTCCCACCATGGCAAAGGTGGCGGAAAAGCTACTTTTGTCCAGGATAAGTGGCACAGCCGATGGACTCGGTGTGCTGCCCATGGAGCAGTTTGGCTTCAGGGCTAGGCATAACACCGCCATGCCGGCAGCTAAAATTGCACATGACACTGTTCAGGGCTTCAATCAAGGCCAAAGCACTGCGCTCCGTCTCTTGGACATAGAGAGGGCGTTCGACAGGGTGTGGCATGACGGCCTGCTGTACAAGATGCATGTGGAGTTTGGCTTCCCGTTGTATCTGACAGCTCTGGTCCAGTCATACCTTGCCGGGCGCACCCTCTCAGTACGCATAAACAGGACAAATTCGTCTGTTAGGCCGTTAAAAGCCGGTGTCCTGCAGGGCACCGTATTGTCCCCACAGCTATTTAACTACTATATAGCAGACATCCCCTCCTCTCCAAACACTTACTTAGTGCTCTACGCCTATGACACGGCAATTTACTCGCAATCCCAAATCGCGCAGGCAGCCAAAATTAAACTCCTAGAACACCTTGACATCCTGCTCCCATATTATGCGAGATGGAAAATAATCTTGAACGTCCCAAAGACAGAACTAACCTTACTAACTAAAAAGAGAACTAACTTAGACATCACGCCACTAACAATACACGACATCACAGTAGACGTTAAAGAAAAAGTAAAATACTTGGGTATAGTGTTCGACAAACGAATGAACTTTACAGGGCTCAGAGAAGCCTAAATATGCTGATCAGGCCAAGATCCTTCTTGAGCCTTGCGAACAAAGTCAGCATATACCGTGCCATAGTCAGGCCGACGTTATTATATGGGGCCCCTGTATGGTGTTCTGTGGCAAATACGCACAAAAAGGCGCTGCAGGTTATGCAAAACCGTTACCTTTTCGGCAGATCGCTATACTATAATCATGGACTTGCACTCATGGGCAAACCTTGACACTGTCGAGGAGTACATAGACAAGGTATCCTGCAAGTTCTATGATTCTGGTATACGCGGCTCGCCACTGACGGCAAGCATGGCCAACGTGCGCTATGACCCACAGAACAAACCAAAACACGGGCCCATATACAGAGCAACGTCGCACTTCTATCAAGATCCGAGACCACCTGAATAACAAAATAACCGACGAACTCAGACACAGACGAACTTGGTGAAGCTCGCCTCCCGTTTGTTCCTTGATTGAACGGGCAACGCCCAATATGCAATTTCCAGCTACCCATCCCTCACAATAGGGCATTTACATGCCCCTAGCCAATAGACCAAAGAAACGTGAAAGAGGTTTTTTCGTGTGGTATTTTCCTCTGTTCAAAGCCATCACATATTTCATCACTCAAAACAAGTCATCATTACGTTAGCCTTTTGGCAATGCTCTACTAGATTAGGCTTAAAGGGTAAGTAACCCGGGAAAGTATACTGCAGCGATATCGAACGGCACACAACTAGGTTTTAGAAGATAGGTTAGATTAGCCCTAGGCGTGACAGTGATGCGCCCCCGTAAATCACGCTTACAAGCGTGAACGGCGGCACTAGCCTCGTATAAAAGCGATCTCTATATCTTAGTATGCCATTATAATTGTAACTGTGGATAATAAATGTATAAGTAAGTAAGTAAGCTTAACGATAAAATATAATTATCTGTAAAAATGTCTTAGGATATGGTTGCAATGAATGCATGTAACTCGTCAGAATATGCGGAACAATCAACCTAGTCTCATTTTTCTTCTTCACAAATATCACACAATTAATTATTAGTTTAGCATTTGAAAATAGATGTTTACGGTACCTTAAGGTCATGGCTAGACTGTCTCTCACTGACGAAAATTTTATATATGCTCTCATTAGTCCTGGTAAGAATGTAATGAAAGTCTGAGGTCACATCCTAAATCTGTAGTTGACTTAAAAGCTGATGAAATTAGATATAATATTGTTACCATATTCATATTTACCACCTGATATTCTCAACCTAATAGTTTGACTAAAGGGCTTGCAAAAAATGGGATTTCTTTTCAATGTCATCCGTTACTAAATAACTCTCTCAATATTTCAAACTTCATCATCAGCAGAGCACGCATTCACTGTAACCGTAGCCTTATTATATATACTTACAAAAATCCCATCTTCATAGATAACGTTAAGTTCTTCGAGAGTATTGGGTTTTTCAGGATCTTTAATATTTCTAAGCATATCTGGAATCCAAAAAGTTTTTCATAAGCTTATAAATATATAATATAATCATTAGAAAGCAAAGTATAAACATATAAAAGGTGTTTTTACCATAAACCATATCTTTCACTTCTTCACTGTCCTTTGGCTCTTCCGCCACCGCCTCTTTTTCTTTGCCATTTCCTAATTTTTTCCGCAAAAAAGACAAAAACATATTACTAGAAACAAAAACAAAACGGCAAATACAAATTTGTTATAAAAATCGTCACATTAATGGGCATTTGCATTAAAAAATCAGCTGATTTGTTGACATAATTTGACATTATATCCTAACCTTCATTTTCTCCCATCAGTTCTTCGGGCATTTTCCTCCTGGTATTTCAGGGATTTTTAGCAGAAAAATAAGTTTACGACAATCCTGAGAGCAATCTGGTATTGACTGAATGCAAAAAGCGTGCGAACACTGCGAACAGCATTTAAAATAACACAAAAATAACTGATAAGGCTCACTTATCTCATCTGTTTGAATTCCCTGGCTGCATATGATATGATTCAAGTGCTTGACTGTTATTATTATTATTCGGTTCTCTTAGTTAGATATACGTATTGTGATAGGGAAATAATGGTATAAAAATAATTTTCCAATCAAGTTCAAAAGGTCATATTTTTCGTGATCGCAAAAAGTCTATTATATACTTTCGAATATTGGTGATGAGCCGGCAACGTCGTAACTCAGAGCAATTGTTGCTCTAAGGCGCTTTTTCGTGTTCAGCGTATTTATTGCCGAGATTATTGGGCGGGAATACAAAGAAAATCGATGCTTTTAAACCCTTGTCGCTTCTGCGGCAGGAATATAATTTCATTCAACTTGTCTTTAGATTTATTGTTTTTTTTTGTGATTTGCCATTTTAATGAATTTACCATTATTTAATTATTTAGTACAAAATAGGACCAAACTTAAGTAATTTTATTTACTTATTATTGTATAGAGTTCAAATCTGTGTCGTTATGAAACCAATTCTTTACACTGATTTTCCGCCATTTTCTTAAATTAAACAAAAACAGACTACTGCTAATGTTATATGGTATGGTGAGCTAAACGTCACTACCGACGTCATAGTAAGGCGAAAATGAAGTAAACTGTAACCACAACATAAATGTTACATGGTTAGCTCGCGAATATTTGCAATAGATGCTTTATTCGCGTTCCCTTCTGGTATTTCTATCACTGCCAAATGATCGCTTCGTTGCAATGACGTATGCAGCTACTTGAGACTTGAGGTAGCCCTAGCACGACACCTAATGAGCCCAATGTATTATTTCCGTCGTCAAAGGCGCCACGCATTCTCGAGCAGTGGCGTTTCATGAATATTTTATTATAATGTCAGCAAGCATATGCTTTATTAGGTACATTCTCGTCACTAAATTATATCTGTTATATTATACTCCATAATACTTCTATTACGGGCTTAAATCACAGAATGCAATGATTGAAATATAACAAATATATTTCCTTAAAAGATCAAAGCAATGTACGCCACTGCGCGACAGGTCATTTTCAAGGGGAATCATGTGATTCTTATTAGCAATCATGACTGAAAAATGTTAATATATCTAGTATAAAATTACAAAAAAAAGCAGCCTGAAGTATACTCGTAATCATATTTTGAAATAATCTATATCTCAGCTCACACAAAGAAAATAAATAATAAATATTAGCGTCAGCAAGAACTAGGTGTAAACTATATTTACCTGTGAAAAGTAATTCCAGGCTCCTTTCGGTCATTGCGACTTTTACAGCCATAAGCACAACAAAACACCATATTGTTATGGACAAATTGATGTATTTTGAGAGTTTTTCACAACAAAAATCACCAAAATACACGGAGGTGCCGCCTTGAATGTCAGGCTCCAATTAATGGCGTCCTTTCGAATTTTGATCATTTGATCACACGTACTGCGCGCTGCCGTAAAGCGAGATTATCTGTCCACTCCCTTACCTTGTCAAAGGACCCGAAAGTAACATTATCTAGCGTCTTCAGACAGCGGTCTGTTTTGATCTTTTCTTGTGACCTTCGGCGACTGGCCGAATGCCGGCAATAATTAAGTTGTAATTCATTCGAAGAAGGGGGATTCTTTGTGAATGTATTCGCGAAAACACATGCAAGCTGCTGTATATATTACAATAAGTAATATTTACCACTTTTAAAAACTTTTTACAAACATAACCAAAAAATAATTAAAAAAAAAAGCTTGGTACTGATAGGGATCGAACCAGCAACCCTTCCATCACAATCACACCATCGAACCACTGACCTATCAGTCGGTTACATGAGATTCAGCGTATCGTGAACACATGCGTAATTTTGCCGATTCCGCCAACGTCGGGTCACGTCGTGGAACCGACAAGAAAAGGTCAAAACAGATCGCTGTCAGAAGACGCTACTGTAACATTATAGTAATAAAATTTTGTAAACACGAAAATATTATAATTTAATTAGATGTTATGTTGAAAAAGGGCGGCGTCAGTCTACACATTTCGAACAAAACAAAGAGGTCGGTCATGAAAAGCTATGCGGCCCAATGCTAGGACTAAAATGACTCAGTAATAGGGCGCACGACTGCCCCCCTCCTCCTTTCTCATCCGGGCTTGGGACCGGCAATGGCGGAGTTACGCGGAGTTACGAATGCCGGACAAAATTAAGCAGATACTGAAATAAGAGCGGCAGGAAGCAGGAAGCTCAAGCTAGAAGCATAGAATATTTGAATTGACGGATCTCGATGACATACGTGGCAAAATGGGGAGGAAATAAACTCTCCTGCTGTAGAGGATTTACTCCCTATTTGTTCTTCTAGTTAATAGATTGGATGACTTTAACCTCTGGTCCCAGAGGATAAATTCGCACTGGTCCGATCCAATTCATTGATCCAATGAAGTTGACAACGAAAAAAAGCGGAAAATGAAAGAATATATAGGATATTTACAATTCAATCAAATTTCATGTGGAATATGAAGCTAATAAGACTTTTCACTAAGGCACCGAGTAAACTGGATCCTGAAATATGAAGAAGGATCATCATAAATTTGAGAAAAGCTTAGGGATAGTTAATAGAGATCTCTGATCGGTTTACATTGAAATTGCTAACCGAACGCTCCACTCTTCCTCTCAGTACGCACGCGTCACTTCAGCCATCTTCCCTTACGGTATGTAGGATGACTGCAGAGCCAATCGGAACCATGCCATTAGGACTCTTGAAGAGACGGCGACTTTTGAAAAAGGGCGGCGTCGGTTACGAATTCCGGACAAAATTAAGCAGACAGTGAAATGTGAGCGGCAGGAAGCTCATGCTAGAAGCATAGAATATTTGAATTGAAGAATCTCGATGACATACATGGCAAAGTGGGGAGGAAATACACTGTCCTGCTGTAGAGGATTTACTCCTTATTTGTTCTTCTAGTTAATAGATTGGATGACTTTGGCCTCTGGGCCCTGAGGATAAATTCGCACTGGTCCAATCCAATTCATTGATTCAATGAAGCTGACAACGAAGAGAAGTGGAAAATGATAGAATATATAGGATATTTACAATGCAATTTACAATTCAGTCAAATTTCATGTAGGATTCGAAGCTATTAAGGCTTTTCACTAAGGCATCGAGTAAACTGGATCCTGAAATATGAAGAAGGATCATCATGAATTTGAGAAAGGCTTAGTGATAATTAATAGAGATCTCTGATCGGTTTACATGGAAATTGCTAACCGAACGCTCCACTCTTCTTCTCAGTACGCACGCGTCACTTCGGCCATCTTCCCTTACGGTATGTAGGATGACTGCAGAGCCAATCGGAACCATGCCATTAGGACTCTTGAAGAGACGGCGACTTTTAAAAAAGGGCGGCGTCGGTTACGAATTCCGGACGAAATTAAGCAGACAGTGAAATGTGAGCGGCAGGAAGCTCATGCTAGAAGCATAGAATATTTGAATTGAAGAATCTCGATGACATACATGGCAAAGTGGGGAGGAAATAAACTGTCCTGCTGTAGAGGATTTACTCCTTATTTGTTCCTCTACTTAATAGATTGGATGACTTTGGCCTCTGGTCCCAGAGGATAAATTCGCACTGGTCCAATCCAATTCATCGAGAGAAGTGGAAAATGATAGAATATAGGATATTTACAATGCAATTTACAATTCAGTCAAATTTCCTGTGGGATTCGAAGCTGTTAAGGCTTTTCACTAAGGCATCGAGTAAACTGGATCCAGAAATATGAAGAAGGATCATCATAAATTTGAGAAAAGCTTAGTGATAATTAATAGAGATCTCTGATCGGTTTACATTGAAATTGCTAACCGAACGCTCCACTCTTCTTCTCAGTACGCACGCGTCACTTCAGCCATCTTCCCTTACGGTATGTAGGATGACTGCAGAGCCAATCGGAACCATGCCATTAGGACTCTTGAAGAGACGGCGACTTTTGAAAAAGGGCGGCGTCGGTTACGAATTCCGGACGAAATTAAGCAGACAGTGAAATGTGAGCGGCAGGAAGCTCATGCTAGAAGCATAGAATATTTGAATTGAAACATCTCGATGCCATACATGGCAAAGTGGGGAGGAAATAAACTGTCCTGCTGTAGAGGATTTACTCCTTATTTGTTCTTCTACTTAATAGATTGGATGACTTTGGCCTCTGGTCCCAGAGGATAAATTCGCACTGGTCCAATCCAATTCATTGATCCAATGAAGCTGACAACGAAGAGAAGTGGAAAATGATAGAATATATAGGATATTTACAATGTAATTTACAATTCAGTCAAATTTCATGTGGGATTCGAAGCTATTAAGGCTTTTCACTAAGGCATCGAGTAAACTGGATCCGGAAATATGAAGAAGGATCATCATAAATTTGAGAAAAGCTTAGTGATAATTAATAGAGATCTCTGATCGGTTTACATTGAAATTGCTAACCGAACGCTCCACTCTTCTTCTCAGTACGCACGCGTCACTTCAGCCATCTTCCCTTACGGTATGTAGGATGACTGCAGAGCCAATCGGAACCATGCCATTAGGACTCTTGAAGAGACGGCGACTTTTAAAAAAGGGCGGCGTCGGTTACGAATTCCGGACAAAATTAAGCAGACAGTGAAATGTGAGCGGCAGGAAGCTCATGCTAGAAGCGTAGAATATTTGAATTGAAACATCTCGATGCCATACATGGTAAAGTGGGGAGGAAATAAACTGTCCTGCTGTAAAGGATTTACTCCATATTTTTTCTTCTAGTTAATAGATTGGATGACTTTGGCCTGGTCCCAGAGGATAAATTCGCACTGGTCCAATCCAATTCATTGATCCAATGAAGCTGACAACGAAGAGAAGTGGAAAATGATAGAATATATAGGATATTTACAATGCAATTTACAATTCAGTCAAATTTCATGTGGGATTCGAAGCTATTAAGGCTTTTCACTAAGGCATCGAGTAAACTGGATCCTGAAATATGAAGAAGGATCATCATGAATTTGAGAAAGGCTTAGTGATAATTAATAGAGATCTCTGATCGGTTTACATTGAAGTTGCTAACCGAACGCTCCACTCTTCTTCTCAGTACGCACGCGTCACTTCGGCCATCTTCCCTTACGGTATGTAGGATGACTGCAGAGCCAATCGGAACCATGCCATTAGGACTCTTGAAGAGACGGCGACTTTTGAAAAAGGGCGGCGTCGATTACGAATTCCGGACAAAATTAAGCAGACAGTGAAATGTGAGCGGCATGCGGCAGGAAGCTCAAGCTAGAAGCATATAATATTTGAATTGACGGATCTCGATGACATACATGGCAAAGTGGGAAGGAAATAAACTGTCCTGCTGTAGAGGATTTACTCCCTATTTGTTCTTCTAGTTAATAGATTGGATGACTTTGGCCTCTGGTCCCAGAGGATGAATTCGCACTGGTCCAATCCAATTCATTGATCCAATGAAGCTGACAACGAAGAGAAGTGGAAAATGATAGAATATATAGGATATTTACAATGCAATTTACAATTCAGTCAAATTTCATGTGGGATTCGAAACTATTAAGGCACCGAGTAAACTGGATCCTGAAATATGAAGAAGGATCATTATAAATTTGAGAAAAGCTTAGTGATAATTAATAGAGACCTCTGATCGGTTTACATTGAAATTGCTAACCGAACGCTCCACTCTTCTTCTCAGTACGCACGCGTCACTTCAGCCATCTTCCCTTACGGTATGTAGGATGACTGCAGAGCCAATCGGAACCATGCCATTAGGACTCTTGAAGAAACGGCGACTTTTGAAAAAGGGCGGCCTCAGTCTACACATTTCAAACAAAATAAAGGAGACGATCATGAAAAGCCATGTAGCTCAATGCTGGGACTAAAATGGCTCCGTAATAGAGCGGAAGACTGCTCCCCTCCTCCTTTTTCATCCGGGCTTGGGACCGGCAATGGCGGAGTTAAGACCACATTCAATTTGGCAACGTTCTTTTGCTTCTTTCACATATTTGCTCAAGCTTACATTACTGTACCTATTAACTTCACATAAATTGTATTTCTAATGATAGATGTACGTGTCGTAAATTGTTTCTAAGATGGCGGACAAATTTCCATTGGTTATGCGTCAACGCAATAAAACACAAGATAAAAAATAATAAATCATTTTGTAATTGAATACAATCCGGCCGATGAGCCCGTAATAGGCTTTGTCTCCTAACGAGAAAGGACACGTCATACACTTGTATGTGCGCTGTTCGAAAGAAGGCCTCTGGGCACGGCCACCTAGGTGGCCGTGCTCTGGGTTCAAGCAAGAGGAATAAGTGAAAAAGCGATGATTCAACTCGCACTCAACACACAGAAAGATGACATCTCCCATCTCCGGTCGGACAAAGGAAAAAAATAATCCCATATACCGTGTTTAGTAATCGCCTAAACAAAGATGCAGCTCAAAATGCGCAACTTCACATAATTAATTGCCTTTCTGCTTTAACATTCATTAGGAAATACCTATTTTTCTAAAATAGAAAACCAAAAAAAGTACGTAACGACACGGCACTGGTTTCCACCATAGGGTGACTAGATTTGGCGCGTTTGGTCAAGTTTCAAGGCACACTCCTGCTTCTCTTTGAGAATCTTCTACGCATAAAGTCGCGTCTACATCTAATTTAAATCAAGCGCAATTCGTACGCTTGACCAGTGCATGGGGAATTTAGAAATTGGCAATCAAATTCAACAAATCTTGGATGTAGTAATTTCCCATCCATATTTCTAAACCTAGGGCGACTAGATTTTGCGAAATTTTATGAGTCGGTCGTGATTGATGGACTCCGGCCCAAGGCAATCACTACTTCTTTGGAAATTATATTTTACGTATAAAGGCGCATTTACATTAAAACTCATTACTTAATATGAAAACATGTTGTTTTGCCTATTTCCCATTGTGCCATTCACTGACCCTATTACGTCGAACTGATCAATTTTTAAAAATAAAGAGACCTGCACGTGACAGTCCAAAATTCCTAGTAGTGGACGGGGCGAGCGCCGCCTGTCCCAGGCGCGTCACTACCCGTCTGCTGTAGGTTTTTCGACGGCAGATCAAAGAAAGAGCGAGGCGCAGTGTGGAAGGGTACTAGTAGGCGCGTAGCAATCGCGCGAGAAATCAGTGAAGAAGTGCAATTAGAACTTATACGTGGCGCGCGCGTCTCTCTACATGGCTCACAGCAGGCGTGCGAGAAAACCGTGCTCGTCGCGTACGCGTAGCAGGCGCGCGGCCGGCGCGTCGTGCGCGCGTCTCGTCAGGTCTGTACGCACCTTTAACCATCTAAACCTCTAGACCACGACTGCTTATGCTTCAAATTGATTGCATCGTGAAGTAATGAAATCGCTCGTCAACGCCACCTACACTAGATGGCGTTGAAGACGCTTTTACCTTGACGGCAGCCAAAGTAAAGCTCTCGCGAGACACTTAAAATTCTCGATAGACCTTTTCTTTGCGATGTTGCCACGCCGGCGGAACAGAGAATTTTGCGAAAATCAGCTGATTCCTTTATTGTGGCAATAGGTTTGTTCTAGCAGCGATTTCAAACGGTTTCAAACCGTACGGAGTTTGCGCATAGCCATATAAGCGACGTTTATATCGTTATGCGCAAACTCCGGACGGTTTGAAACCGTTTGAAATCGCTGCTAGAACAGACCTAATGGTTGCTGTTTACTCATCGTACTTTTGTACTACGTAACGTTCTGATTGGAATGCGATTAGGTCGGGATTTAACAGATACAATCCTATTTGTTAATTTGTTTTTTTCCGTTTAAACGCGAATTTAATTATTGTAATATCTATTATATAATATAGTATACGGGTTGGGACAAATTCAATTTATATAACACTAAAAAATACCTTAAAGTTTAATGAATTTTCCAGGTAACTAAAAAAATATGAAATTTCAAAGTGGATGGATAGATTTTTGAAAACTTAAAATTTGCAAATACGAAAAATGGCAAACTTCGGCAACGCCGCTCACACTCGCGTATAGGTGGCCGTGATCCGCATGTCCGAGTTTGCGGTTAGTCAGAGAGACACCCAACTGTGTCAAAATTCTCCGTCTTTGTCTCACATGATGAAAGGTAGACGACACTAGGGAATTTTCCCGCAAAAATTTGAAATATTTGCATTTTATGTTACTTTATTAAGTAGCGATTTTAATTGGAAGAGTTGGTGCGCACTGAGTGTAACTGGTGTTGGTTAATGAAAAATAGGAATACACTTAGTGCGCAGTAATTCTTCCAATAGAAATCGGTAAAATTGTTTATTAATGTTTATATCCTATAATTAAAAAGAAACAAACCTAGGGATATAAAGTGAAAGAGCACATATTTTTTGGTGGATTTTATTGTTAACAATATTCCATATTTTTTTAACAAATCAAATTAACAGAACTATAATATAAATCTCCTTTACAGCAAAAAAAAAAGTAAATTTTCAAAATGTGTATTTTAGCTACATTTTTGTAAAAGTGTGGGAAGAATCTAAAGGTAAAAGTTTATTTGAACCCTATTTTAAAGAACGTTGACATAAACAATGGGGCCAGGGGAATAGCACCATATGTAGTGTCAAAGATTCAATATTTCTGAACATTCTTCACATTTTACGAGGTAAATATGGTGTTGAAGGTTCTTTGTAAAGTTATTGAGGGCTGTCTGGAACTTTTTGCTGCAAGTTCTAGAAAAGCACATTCGCATATTCGCAGCATATTCGCTTTAATATAAAGCAAATTCTCCAGAATGTACATACAATGTACACAACAGAACAGAGTTCCAATGGTATAATACTAGGCTAAGACTAAGTATCTACGTAAGGTCGATAACAGAATTATAATAATGTATAAAACATACCAGACACATAAAAAATAACAACAATATGAACAGCTTAATCTACCAAGTATAACAGGCTCAGGGATGACCGTGGACAACAACAGTATCGAGAAGCCATCTTACTGTATTTTTAAAAGATAATGAACTGCAATTATAGTCAAAATGTATACGTAAATATTTATTATACCAAGTCATAAATCTGACTATTGATTTAACCTGGCTATAATTTAAGTAAAACATTTGCAATTGTCTCGTGCTTCGAGATGGAACTCTGAAATTCAACAGCGCCACCAAGTCAGGACAGTCAATCAGATTTACCAGGAGTTCATGTCACAGTGACCCTGTGACTTTGCAGTGTCTGAACGGAAACCACCCGTAAGCGCTCCTCACATGAGAGTGTTGATTTGTCAACATTAACCTTGAAAAGTAAAACATTTACGAACTTCCTCTGTGCCCTCCCTTTCGATTCTCACAATATGTGTCGTGTAGAATGGTGACCATACTCTGCAGCAGTAATCTAGATGGCTTCTAGCTAATGAAATGTAGAGTCTTCTGGTTGATAAGAGAGAACCATGTTCTTAAGTTATGGTGCCAAGAGATTCTTCTTCTTCCCGGACCTCTCCTTCCGAGTCCCTTTCCTTACAGAATGAGCTATAACAGGCTGTGTTGTTGTTCGTTAAGCATAATGTGGCCTAGGTATTTGAGTTTATGCCCTTTTACCTTGTTCAGAAATTCACATGATTTATTCATTCTATGTAAAACCCGAACTAACCCAGGAAATCTTTAGTATACACCTGTAACACCACATCTCAAATGCCTCTAATTTTTTCATGGATGCTTCTGGCAGCTTCCATGATTCCACTCCGTAGAGAAGAAACGTGAATACATACCATCGCAAGAAGCGTATTTTGGTCTTAAGGGGCAGATTGTGGCTTCTAAAAATGCTGTTCATTTTGATGAATGCTGTTCTAGCTTTCTCAATTCATTGCTTTATCTCGACTGAGTGGTCTCATTTGTCATTGATATTTGTACCAAGTTAGACATTATTGGGTTTTGATTGACTAGCAACTGTCACTAATTACTATTATTTAAGCTTCAATTAGAGCACATTGATCATCTAACAGTGCATTTCTATGGTTCTATTTTGCCTATTTAAATGAGTTTGTAAAGTAACAACTTACATTTCAAGATTTGCAGGAAGATAGAATAATGTTCAACTTCTTCCTCACTAGCACCACACACTATACAGCTTCTCATTATCTGGCAAGTGAACTTTCTTTGTTGAAAACACCTTATTGTCTGATTTCGCGGGATATTTTCGGCCTAGCCAACGAAAACAGGGCGGGGAGAAAAGCTTGCTTCTAGATTTTCGGTCCCAAATCTATAAAAATCGTTATTGAAAATTTACCTAAATGTCATAGTAAAATTTTCTTAAAACGGTATACCTACGTGGATAAATTGTCTAATATTCACTTAATAAAGTGACAAAGTAAATATCACAACTCAAACGCAATGGGAACAATGTAATTGCAAATCTTTCAAACTCAAACATAACCACAAATTATGTTTATACCGTCACCGAATGACGGAAACTGTGACATAACTAGGGTTGTCCCTAGATGATGTGTTGTTCCACTTTATAGATAAAATTGTGCCATTTTACCGGACGATTGTGCCAAAACTGTAATATTTGAATGACGTCATTATAAGGCTGACGGTTGACTTCTTATAAATTATTTAATACGAAATGTTAGGTGACCGAGTCGCACCATTGTTTGCCAAACCTATTGCCGCTTATTTTGTAAAGAAAAATACTTATAGTTTTTGGGATTAAATATAGTATTTAAAACAATTAATTAAATAACATGATTAAACAGTAGGCAGTTGAAATAAATCGTATATTCATAAAAAAAACCTAATTAAATAAAAGTAGATTTTCACAAAAAAAAAAGCTGAAAAAATTCTAATATGAAAATAGAAAAACAAACTACAGATATTTCTTTCAAATCAGGTATTACGAAACTAAATTAACATCTAAAAAAAACGTAAGTACCTACCTATAATCAAAAACAGCAGAAGCTTCCTCAACAGAAATATTTTCAATTTGTGGGGAATTATTTTAATAAAGACATTGGTGGCCTCCAAGCAAGAAAACCACCTTCAATTTGTCTTAAACCACCTTTTACTATGAGAATAGGTGAGCACGATGAAAATAAAAGTTTATTGCTTAGCTCAGTTTTAGATAAGGTAAGATCTGAAAGCCCTCCTTCAGCTGCGAATAAGTAAAGACGCAAAATGAGAAGCAGATATGTATTCAAAAAATCATACAGCCTAAGAATAGGGAAATACAAATAATTATACGTTTATTATGGTAATTTTATGAAAAATATGTTTAAAAACATTACACGTAGTAGTACCATTGATTTGTATAGGAGTGGATAAGCAATAAATAGACCAAACATGGCAAATTTACGACCGCGAAATGTAAACAAAGAGATTTCAATTTGGACTTGCGCATTAGAAAAATAGTAGGAGCTAGCTGTTGCACCGTGAAGGTAAATAGGCAGGCCCGGACTTTGAAAGTGTTTATTTCATCAAATATTCGGTAGAGCAGTCTTGCCGACAGTTAGCATAGTGAAACAAACAATAAGGTATAAATAAGTAATACTTATAATAATTGGACTTACTTGAAATAGGAAATCCCTGGTATTTTGCCTATACTACTACAAAACACAACCATACACTTTCGGGATTCTATTTTGGAAGCATCGCCCATTGTTTAGAGCGTATTGTTCAATTTAAACGAAAATCAAAATAGGGTACGCATAAACCACAAACGTGAACCACTAAACTAAAACTAATTAAGAATTACAGACACTAGGTCCAAAGAAAGTAGAAAAAAACTAAAAACTCGATTTATTAACTAAAAACTCCGCGCCGTCAAAACGAGAACACGTCAAAGACAAAAGCCAAGTTCGATCCTGATCGACGCCTGCTGAGACGACAAGTGTTTTAGTGCGCATGCCAAAACGGTATCTTCTTTGTTTACGTTTTTCCATTTTGGGTCGATTTTGTCATGCGCAGAAACCCGTTTTTTCGCCCATAGGTTGCCACTTTTGAATAGTGCGACAGGCGGCTATTGCTTATCCACTCCTATACAAATCAATGATTAGTACACATTAGAGCAGAGTACATCAAATAGTACCATTTTAGTCACATGGGTGTTTGTTATAGTGCATTTTAATTATATAGGGTGCCACTTTTGGCACGATTGTGCACCTAGAAACAACACTGGACAACGAAAGCAGGCGTTGCCACGTTTTTTTATCGATTTATTTTACTACTCCCATCTGTTACTCTTCGCTTGCGTTAGATAAGGATAAAAAATAATTATTTTACTGGACTATATACTATATTGGGTTGTGTCACATTTGACACTGTTAAATTTTAATTCGTAACTTCATCTGGATATCACCTTTCGTCATGCGAGAAAAGAATGGGTTAATACAGAATCAATGCAATAGATAAAGACCTGTAAAGTAAAGACCAAACAATAAGAATTAATTTTTTGTTGAGTGTCTTAGGTGAGTTAAGTTCTTGACCTCACGTAGCTAGCCAATTACGCGCCGCTCATTCACAAGTGCACTATGAACCGAAAACTCGCTGACTGAAAAGGATCTTAAAACGCCAATGGTCTATATAGCTCTCATTGAGCCTCCTTGAGTAGTAAAACGCCTTAACTCTGGCAACATGGTAGGAAATTTTGTTCAGCGTCTTTGACAGTTCTTCTTGAACGACCAATCTGTCAGTCAGATGTCAAATTATAGGAAAAGTGGAGTGAAGACTTTTACGTTGTTTATTGAATTCTGTGAGTCATACCTATTTTTTTACAACAATTAGAATCTTCAAAAATTATTTAAGCTGTGAATAATGTCGTTTTTCGGTAAATTATTCGGCGGGAAGAAAGAAGAGGCCCCTTCGACCAGCGATGCCATCCAAAAACTAAGGGAGACCCAGGACCTTTTGGCCAAGAAACAGGAGTATCTAGAAAAGCAGATTGATGATTGTCTTCTTGTTGCCAGGAAAAATGCTTCTAAGAACAAAAGAAGTAAGTTGAAAACTCATTAAGAATAGATATAATAATTGCTTAGTAAGATAAAACATTTCAATAAAACATTTCAATAAACTAGGTATAAATATGATTCATCAAAACATTGGAAATTTTAAGGCTGATTAATAATTTGCACAATATCTATAAGGTGTCTGAACATAGTTTTTCGATTTTAAGTTGCATTACAAGCCCTTAAAAAGAAGAAGCGATTGGAGAAGACCCTACAGCAAGTTGATGGCACTTTAACGACCCTTGAACTGCAGAAGGATGCATTGGAAGGTGCAAACACCAATGCGGCGGTGCTCATTTCTATGAAAGATGCTGCTGCTGCTCTGAAATATGCCCATAAAAATCTGTAAGTCTTGTTATTTTTCGGCCTTGCGAATATATATTCTAACATTTTCCCTTACATTTAGGGACATTGATAATGTTCACGATATAATGGATGACATAGCGGAACAACACGACATAGCAAATGAAATTTCCAATGCCATTAGCAACCCTGTAGGTTTTGGTGAAGATATCGATGAAGACGAACTAAACAAAGAATTAGAAGAGCTGGAAGAAGAAGAATTAGAACGAGTAAGATATTTTAGGTTTTATTTGATTCTGTTGGGTGTTAAGTTAAGCTTGATATGAAATTATTTGGCTGTGTCATTAGTTAATGGAAATATTTAGCCCTTTAACACAATAGTATCTATTTTTCAGGGACTTATTGATGTACCTGGGCCTACGAAATTACCAGAGCTTCCAAATGTGGATCAAGAGGAGAAGGAAAAAGTCAAAAAGCCAGCCAGTAAGTACTTATAACATAGAATTCTGTGTTTATAGGTATAAACATGTCGGCAAATATCATATTTTCTTTACAGAAAAAGTGGAAGACCACGACGACTTGAAAGAACTAGAAAACTGGGCCTTATAAAATGGACTGACGAGTTGAAAACTAAAATTATCAGAATAGAAGAACATAGACAGCTTCGTCGTTTTTACAAAGTTATTAAAACACATTATAACCTAAGCTTATATGAAAGTTTCGCCTTAGTTATGTACGTTTTGAAGGGCAGGGCCGTTTCGAAATAGAATTTAACACACCAAGTACCGAACCCGAAATATATTTCGTGATTTCTTTGTCTGATTTTATTCAATAATTTTCAGGACTGTGCTAATAATAGAGCTACAGAATAGCTCTAGATTGGTTTAGAACATGTGTTTGATCATTGGCACATATTTGTTTTTGTATGCAGCGTGAGCGCAGACTTAATCTTCTAAACATTTAGAGCTCAAAATGCAGGGTTGTCAGTCGCTCGGGTATCACTGTCGGCAGAGTTTTTAGTATTTTGGATTGGATCCAGGATATAAAAAAATTGTATAAAACAAAATAAAATAAAAGCTTTTTCAATGCATGTTATCTAATATTAAAAATCTGTTAAGTTGTATATAAATAACCATGTAAAGCCAAACAAGGGATTGGTTTCGAAATTACTATTAGGTTGATGTATTTTAATTGTTTATATTTCACCGACTCTAAGATTAGGATAATTGTATTCGGTAAATCTAAAATATATTTATATTAAGAAAACCCTAATGCGATTATTCTTAATTATTCCACGAACTTCCTTTCATAAAGATTTTTAGTCTCGTTCCAATCAATCAATATATGCTTTATTGTCAAAGATACAAAAAACAAACTTATTGACAAAGCTGAAAGGTAAAAACAATAAAAATAAGCAAGTACTTAAAATTATCCCTACCAAAATACAAATCTAAAGAAGGTCCAACGGTGCCATTATGTCAATTACCATCCAAAACAACAATGAAACAAGCTTAAAAGTTGTAACTAATAATTAGTGATGCCACTTTGTAATTAATTTCTAGCTCAGTCACCAAAGTGTGAGGATAATTAATTTATTTAATTTAATTTAAATGAGAATAGGGGTGGATTCGATTTAACGGTTCTCCCGTTAACTATATTATATATGTAATTGTGGGCGCCAAGCTCTTAGAGACGATGCAAACAGAAAATATAGAATATTTAGATAACAATAACTAGAATTTAGAAAGATAAAAATAAATCACATCTCATAGAGCCTAGTCCTGTAGTAAATCAAAGAAGATAATTTTTTTAAAAAACAATATATTAATTTAACAACTAATTTACAATTATCAATGATGAATTTTTTTTTAATTGTTGAAATTCATATAATCGGATGTAAATACAACTTATAATATAATTAATGAACTTTAAACTTGACGAATTGACTAGTAATGTGAACAATGTACAATAGTATATTAAGATACTAGTTTTAAAAGACCATATTTTATCGCACGAGCAGGAAATTAGGAAACGACCCGCTTGCGGGGAGTTTCCTAACGTGCGTGTGCGCTAAATGTCTTTTAAAACGTATATTTTATACTATTTTTTCTATTTTGCACGTTTTTTAATGAAAAACATTAATTTATTCAAGTCGCGATCAAATGTTGGACGTCCATCTTGTCACTTTTGACGTCTGTATTTTAGGAATCCCATTCAAAACGGTGTCGAAATGTTTGCTAGTGAGCTTTGGCATTGAACAATTTTGTTAATATCATAGTAATCAATCAACAAAAGTAGTGTCGAAAAGAGCTTCTTTTCGACACTACTTTGCGTATCGAAAAGACTTCTTTATGATACCAAAATAGAAAAATTTAATTATTATAACAAGTTGGTCTCTCCAATCTAAAAAACTCCTTGACACATCCAAATACTTAACTCATCCTGTTATCTGCAAGCCACGTGATCAGTTGGGACCTCCAAGTCCACTGAAACAGTGTTGCCACATGACTTTGATTTAGGGTAACAGATCGATTGCTAAAAAGTAATAGATTTCTGAAAATTGTAATAGATTGTTTTTTCCGTGCCTTGCTACAAATGCATGGGGGCAATCCGTAATTTTCGCCATAAAAAATGTCATATTATATTTTGTTAATTTGTTAACATCTTCTTCGTCACGCTTTTTAGGCGTCCTTATTACGAATCTTAAAAAAATATATATAAAAATGGTACCTAATGAAATTAAAGTGTGTTACTACATCTCGCTATCTCCTTCTTTACTTATGATTCAGTACGGGAGGGCAATATGGCAAACATCAACACAAAGACCAGTTTGCCGGTAAACGGAACATGAGTGATTTAACAATTTTGGCATCGACTGGGTTTACACAGTAGTAGCAGTAGCAGGAAAGTGTTTGTGGTTGCGTGTATAAAAGTATCTTTAAAATAGAACATGTAGTTTTTGTAATTTGTAATAAATACTCAGTTTTATGAAAACATTACTAATGGTAATAGATTTGACCGCTAAGGTAATAGAGTAATAGATGCTTGAAAATAGTAATAGATCTATTACAATTGTAATAGAACGGCAACACTGCACTGAAAACCTCTTCGCCTATACCTAAGCTTCCCTGCTATAGGCGTATCCAGGGCTCAACGGTAATTCCCGGAATGGTTCCCTGTTAGTTGTGCGTGGCACAAGAGTCTAGCGACCCGACCAAATTTTCGATACCAAAGGCCACCTATACTACATAGGCTGGCCTTGCGTGGAATATATTCACAAAGAAGGGGGATTCTTTGTGAATGTATTCGCGGAACCACATGCAAGCTACTGTATATCGACTATAATACGGCTTTTATTAAATATATCCTGGTTTTTAGTTAAATAAAGCAACATATTTTGGAAAAAGTGCATCCAAAGTACGGGCACGTATTACAATAAGTAATATCACTTTTCGCATGGCCCTCCGCTCGCTGCGCTCGCTACGGGGGCTCAAGAAAAGGAAACTAACCAGGTGCTAACCCAAACTAACCCAAGACATACCCAAAATCAAGAAAAAAACTGTTTAGAAACTTAACCTTAAAAAAAATAAAAATAAAACAACGGGGTTTGAACCCGAGCCGCCGACGCCGATAAATGCCGCTGCCGAGTTCAGACCTAACCATCTAGTCCTCTGGACCACCACGCTTTATATGCAAATCGATTGCATCACGATGACATAGCGCGAATGTAATCGCTTGAGTCAATGCCATCTGCACTAGATGGCGCTAGAGTCGGTATCGAAAATTATATCGGGTCTACAGACGCTTGTGTGCGTGGCTGCTGTCGTACTAGGGTTGCCGATCTTTCAGAAAAGTATCGATTCCTGGGATCGATCCAAATCGAAAGCAACAGAATCGATTCGCGATTAAATCGGATATAGTAAAATCGATCTTTAAGAAAATCGATCTTTAGTTTGTTAGTTAGTTAATAACAATAATTAAGAGTTTGCGATGCAATAATATTAATGATTAGGTACAACGTATTACGCCACATAGGTACTATTCTATTAAAAATATAATTAAAAGTACTTAAAACAAACTTACCTATACTAAAATATTAAATACTGCTGCACTATAACTTACAAAACGAGCAATAACTGGACTATTGTTTCAAATGTCTTACATACATCAATCAGTGCAAACAGCAATCATAAATAGAGAAATAACAGTCTTTATCAATTTATCGACGAAGAAAAATTCAAAAAATATGTCAAAATAGGCTCACTGAAACACCCTCAATTGAATCGCAATGATAAAAGAAAAGATGATGTAATGTGTAATGGCTAGGTTATTAAATACGTCATACGCACGCGGCACGATAACCGATGCAGTATCACAGTTTAGAGTTTATACCGTACGGGTACGGTATAAACTGTGACAGTATTACAGTTAGCTTAGCATTTTAGAATTCTCCCGAACGCGCGGCGGAGGATTCCCGGAATAATATGGTTACGAATTTGCGATTAGGATGTTGCCGATTGCCTTGCCTGTATCGCATATTATTTGCATTCAATAATTTATTAACTTTGACGAGGCCGAAACCCGAAAATATCAGTATCAGTCATAATCATAAAATTGTAAGGATCGATTCTAAAATCGCTTTTAAAAAGATCGATCTTCGATTAAATCGGCTCAAAGAGAATCGATTCAAAAGATCGATTTTTTACCTTAAAAAAATCGATCTTCCAAAAGATCGATTCTAAATCGGCAACCCTATGTCGTACCGACTGTCACCACAAAGATCTGTGTAGGTATCGTCTTGGAGCAGAAGTTACATAAAAAACATATTGTAACGCTGAAAGGCTAAGGCTGCAGGAGTATTCTATCTACTATGTCGGGGATCTTACCCGAGCACATCCACCACTCCACCACCGAGTAGCGACAGAAACCGTCGGAACCTTTGATGTTTGGGGGTCAAATTTTCTTTCTCTCTCATTTGACGCGTTTGACGAATAAACAACCTATTTCACTGGTTAAATTGTGAAGAACTCGTTTACACTGTCGATAATTTGAAGTGGACATAATGAAATAGGGATATTTACGGTTGAATTAATATGAATATCATTGAAAAATTTTATTAAAAGAAAATATCTAGTTTGCTTTATTTTATCACACACAAAAGAAACATATTTAATTTATAGTCTAGAAAACTCAAATTTGGTGAAACAAATTAAGAGAAATAATATTGCAATATAAATGATTTTTGAAGTGAACACTTCTTTGGTTGCATGAGAGTGATTTTTCAAGGCCGCGTCGCGACATGGTTTTCAAATATTCGTCTCGCGTTACGAAAAAGAATCCTATCATCGCGGTCATGATTCAATTTGTGTTATAATATAAAGTGTGGCAAACGTATCGGAACCGACTCAAATGATTAAAATAAGTTGAGAATAAGTGAAACTAACCGAAAGTTGATTGGACGACTAACCCAAACTAACCAATTCTATTAAAATTGATTAAAACGTATCGGAACCGGCTCAAATAAGTAAAATAAGTTGAGACTAAGTGAAACTAACCGAAAGTTGAATAGACGACTAACCCACTCAAATGACTAAATTAGGTTGAGAATAAGTTAAACTAATTGAAAGTTGATTCGACAACTAACCAGAACTAACCAAATCTATTAAAATTGAGTATAAATTATCGGAATTCACTCAAATGGTTAAAAATAAGTTTATACTAAGTGAAACTAACCGTGTTAGATCGGGGACTGAGACGAATCGAATGATTTTTTTTTGTTTTTACAACCACCCCTAATGTTATAAACTGTAAAAATGAACCAAACTTGAAGTAATATGTATTTATGTGGTATACTTTGGAAAACTAAACTTACGTAATCTGTTAAAAGTTATGTTTTACATTAAATTGTGTTATGGGTGGGTGAGGGTGATTTTTAGGTTCTCACGACAGACTAGGCGTGTTGCATAGCGTTAGATCGGGGAATGAGAAACGAATCGAATGCCAGTGGGTTACAGCTGGTAGGGTTAAAAAATACATTTAGACATAAAATTGATACATAGTTAAAAATACTAAACCAGGAAAAAAATATAAATCACACACGACTAAAAGGAATACTATTTCTGGCCAAACGTACGTACAATGATCGCAATGAATACATCAACTGACTGACTATAAATGAAGCATCCTTTTCACAATGATCGCGGCTCAAGTTTCTTTTAGCGGAAATCGGCTACAAAAAATATCGCTTTATAGGACGATTCTACCCAAGAATTTTTTTCCTAAGGAAATGTTTTGTTTTCCAGAAAATTCGATTTTTTTTATATCATAATTGAACTAAAACCTGTCTTTGGATAAATTTCCTATTACTTTTGTTTTTGCTATAGACCGGTTCAGAAAAACCTATTAATTTAATAAAATGGTGTTATTCCGAAATTGTCTAATTAATGGAAAATTTATTTTTTTTTGTAGTTTTGAATATCGGAAATCTGTTATGGAGATGAAAATTATATACCTAATAATTCTAGTAATTTGCTCATTAAACATGTACAATTTTTTTTGCGGAAATTCCTCATATGGAAAATATTATAGAAATTATATAAATTGACATAGTAGATCCGTGTGTTTTATTAGTTTGGGTTAATTTTGGTTCTCAGGTAGGGTAGATCAAGCGCGTAGCGCGCTTGTCACATTGCACTAATTAAAGTTAGTTTCGATTAATTTTGCTTTGTTTACTCCGGTTACTTGGGGTTAGTTTTGCTTAGTCTGAGTTAGTTTTGGTTATTCTGGATTAATCTTGATTATTTTGAGTTGGGTTTAGTTAGTGTTGGTTAGTTTCGATCAGTTTGGATTAGCTGTACCTAGTTGGTTTAGATTAGTTTGGAGTCGTGAAGCCTGTGAAGAGACAAGCGCACGTAGCGCGCTTGTCTCTTTACTCTGGTCAATTAGGGTTTGTTTTGCTTAGTCTTGGTTAGTTTGGGTTAATCTTGATTAGTCTGGGTTGGTTTTGGTTAGTTTGGGTGAGTGTTGGTTTCTATTGATTAGTTTGGAAGAGCTGTGGTTGGTTGGGGTTAGTTTTGGTTAATTGGGAATAGTGAAGTCTTTTTACTCTAGTTAAATTGGGTTAGAGAGGTAGAGAGGCACTCTTAGCCAAGATTTTGTTCAAATACATTTTCGCTGTTCTAAGCTTTTAATTGTTTTTTTTTGAAAATGACAATGATGTATTTGCGGCGAAAAATTTTGTCCTGCGTTGAAAGAGATACTAATACCAAAAAATAAATTTATTCTTTTTCTAAGAGATTTCCGCTAAACGTAACTTGACCCATGATCGCAACAAATACATCAACCGCCTGACTATAAATGAAACATCATTTGCTTCGTCATATGACAGCTAAAAAATCTATTTCGCGCAGGCGCCATGAAAATTGAAACCCGTAATGTCGCTACTCGGCGGTGGATGTACTCGGATCTTACCCTGTAGGGGTAGGTCTAACTTCCTTCGATTAAAACGCAGTTATTCCCACTATCACTAATTTATTTACTACTGTCTAAATAATAATAAATTACTCGCTCGGCTGCGGAGGTATTCTAATGCGTTAGGGGTGTTAACTATATAGATACACAATTTATAATATAATGATATTGACTTACATCTCTCTATCCCTAAAAGCAACCCTAGGATGGTCCTCGCGTCACGTCCCCAACCCTCAACCGGTTTCGGCTCGAACCGGAGGCTCTGCTACTGAATGCCTTTGGCTGTCTCGGATTTCCGACTTGATCTCGATCGACTTGGACTTTCGCCAACCCTCGACTTGGACTTTCGCCAACTCTCGACTATCCGTAACGGCTGTCAACACTCGAGTCGTCTTCCTCTCGACTCACTCCTCTCTAGCTGCCTTCTCCTTTCCCCATTCCACTTCTTTTCCTATCATTCATTCACGCCTTTTTCTACTGCTCATTGTTATTTTCGCATTTCTTAAAATTATCTCTTTCTCTTTTTACCATACTCTCCACTATGTTTCATTTTCTAACTAGCCATTCATACTTAGACGTCATTCGTTCCCCCTGTTTCCCAAAAACGGCGATAACCTGTACATTCATCAATTTTCGCAACTATTGCACCGCCCACTTACCGCGGCCAATTACGATCTAACTTGCAATTTTTTGCTGACTTTTTTCGAAATAACGTTCAATGTCCCCGATTAAACCCCTTATGTCAACTTTTCTCATGTTTACTTTTAACATGAATACTTTGCATTATTTGTAGGAAACGATTTCTTGTTCTATTACTCAAAAATAAAGGCAACTGACCTTTTATAAAAATTAATATTATTTTATTTAGGCCCAGATAATTATATATCACAATATATTGGATGTTTTAGACCAACTTGTACCGCTAATTAATTAATTAGAATAGTATCCTGTGGACCTTAGTTTGACATACAAGGTTTTAACCACCAACTTGAAAATTTACTGGTTACAGCAAATATAATCAGAACTTAAATTACACTTTAAAGTTCAGCAAAAATTATAAATAACTATGATTAAATAACACTATGAATAATTACTGTTGCTCAGGATATTTCTTTTCTTTACTTAGAGATATGAAATTCAAAAGAAATTATTGAAATTAGAAATTTAAAAGAAAGTTATGAAACTTGTCCAACAGTGGCTCTCGGCAACTTCAAATAGAAAATCGCTAGACTTTAATAAAAAAAAAAATAGGAAGAACGAGGGTATAACCTCTCTTAAAACAAGTCTAATGACTCCAGACAAGTAATTTCTTTACTTAATCTACAAATATGGCCCTTGGCACATAAATAATAATTTGACGTAAATTAATCAAAGATAGAGATAAGACAATTACTATCTCGCTTTGAGATAGGAACTTAGACAAACGATAAAGAAAAAATAAACCAGGTAAATTTACACACATGTGCAAATCAATGCCGGTACATTATTGATCAAACGTGACACGATAAGTGATAATAATTATAGTTTGATGTTACAAATAAACTGAAAGATTAATGAAATAAGCCCGAAAAAACTATGACCAACAATGCTACTAACGAAAATTCAGCGAAATTCTACTCAAATTCAATTAACCACCTTTTACAGGAACTTATAAAATTCGCTTTGAGAATCTTCCAGGTAATACTGTTCAATTTAAATGAAAATATGTAAAATCGTATGTATGACCACTAAACGATGACATAATTGCGTTCTCTATATATTTGGATTAAACCATTATCAAATTACACGAATTTGACCGATAAGATACGCGCAATTATCCATAAAAAAAACGGTATTCAAACCTAAAAGTCACCATAAAAAAATTAAGATTGCTGAAATCGTCAAACACTCGAAAGTGCAATATAAAAATGCTAAATTCATGCTTTAGCCAAATATAAGTCAGTGAATTGGAAACAATTATTACTAATGTATTTTAAAAAAATTATTGAAAAATATAAGCGGGATGAATAAAATATTTTGAGATCAAAAACTAATACCACTTACGGTGCCAACGTCTGCACACAAGATGATATGATCTTCCTTTCAAAATTTGTACGTTCTACCTATTTTAATTTTCAACGCTTGGATTGGGCAATTTAAATATACGTGACAACCGTTGTAAGAAACCCGGCGACAAACTAAGGAAACATTCAACATACGCTAAATGTAGCAATCTATTGTAGATTACAGGCATTGAATATCACTCTACGTTCTTCAATTACCTACTAACTATACCAGATAAGCCCGTTTCCTAACAGATGGCATTCCCAAAATCAAGCGATCTGCACCGACACAAATCCATAAATTAAAGATACAAATCTGCGTACCTGTTCTCCTTAAAGTTAATTGTGCAAAATATATACATTCACGTTGACCCAAGACAAATCGTTAACATACAACAGGAAGGGAAAAAAGACCCAAAATCAAGCCCTGTGGAACTCCCCACTCCATCTCCGACGACCCAGACAAAACGGAACCAACGGTGACTCTCTGAGTACGACCACCAAGAAATAACTCAAACCACTGCAATGTCTTACCCCTAAAACCATACACGCCAAGCTTTTGCAGCAATGTTCCGCGACAAGCGTAGTCAAATGCCTTCGACACGTCACCGAAGACCGCCGCAACCGCCTCCCGCGCATTAAGGTTTAGTTAAACATCCTCCAAAAATCTAAAAATGGCATCGCTGGTACCCTTGTTGGGTTGAAAGCCAAACTGACTGTGGTGATGGATTTTTTTATTCTCAAGAAAGGACACCATGTGATCCTTGACAAATCTCTCAACAATCTTTGAGAGTGGGGACAGCAGTGATATAGCCCTAAAATTGCAGGGATTATCCAGCTCTCCCCCCTTGTGGAGAGGGATCACTAGTTCTCTTCAAGCTGGACGGAAAATGCCCAGTGTCCAAGATTGATTTATGGCCTCTGAAAGAGCATCAATAGCAGCCTCAGGAAGCCAGAGAAATATCTTTAGTGATATTCCATCCTCGCCAGACGAAAGTTTGTTTTTCATTGCTGCAACGGTACGTGCTACCTCCAAAGGATCAGTGGGACGAAAAAAGAAAGACTGTCCAACAACGCGCTCAACGATTGCTCATGTAGTCCATGGGAATAATAACTCGGTTAATCCCACCCGTTAAGTCCGGGTTTCTTCCATGGGATGACTTACTGGCTCCCCTGAGCTTACTGATGATGGCCCAACTCTCTCTCTGCAGGTTCTCCGATGCATTCAAGCGGTCCTTATAGTACTTTTTTTTAGCCAACCTAAACAACTTCCGGTACAAAACTCGATATCTCTGAAAATAATTTAGAAATATTTCATCCTGGGTAAACGTCCTAATAGTATGCTGACATCTCATATTTGCAGAGGAAACCCTAAGACTCTTAGTCATCCGGGGTTTTTCTTTTTTCCTTTAATTCCCTGCTTAGGAAAAGCTTTGTTAAAGCATTTCCGGAGAAGCAAGTGAAAACTTTCAAGAGATCATCATCAGATCGGAATATATCTATCATTCCAAATCACATCAGAGCATACGTGACCAAACTTATTGAAATTTGCTCCACTAAAAAGCCTATACCATATTTATATTTTTTCTTGTGTGGACCGAGCATAACCCTCCCTAGAGTAGCCTCATGATCTGATAGACCTGATGCTATGACAGAACAGACCACACTGTTTGGGTTTAACGATGAGCAAAAATAATCAATAATTGTTGAAGAGGAGTAAGTTATTCGTGTGTTCAATCCATTGTTTGTTTGTGACAAGGAAATTTTACCTTAACTTTTCTCAGTGTATTAGGGGCAGATTCCAGGATACACTGAGAGGAAAGTTTAGAAAGAATAGTTTTTTTTTTCTGTTTTATGGTGATCAACAGGATGGAAGCCACACACTGCTGACATTAAATGCTTTACATAAATCTGCTATGACATCAATAAATAATATGTAATTTTTAGGTAACTGGTGCACTGTACTGGCACCACAGGAACAGCCCTGTCTCGATCATTTGGACAAGAGAAATTGGAGATCAAATTACCACAAGAGAAGGCTAAATTACAACTTAAACAAACAATGGCAGAAGTATAAATACCAAAGAAATAGAGTGGTAAATCTGCTTAGGAAAGAAAAATTCAAATTCATAATTGCCTTTTAGATTTTCTTAGTATACTGCGTGAGTTTAACTTTATATGTAGTCCACAGTCTTGGTCAAGTTTGATTTGTTATTTCATCTCACTTGGATATAAATTTCTGCAATTATGGCTTTGGTTTTCCAGTGCTGCAAAACTAAGACGCAAAATAACATATATGCATACAATGTCATAGTATTTACCTTAAAAGTTTTCTTCAGAAACGCAAAGGAGTGAAGGTTTCCATGACAACCTAGTCGTATATATGCTCTGCGGACTGTTACGAGCAAGTTAATAGCTCAGTGTCATGCATTGCGCAAGCGCTAAAGGAAATCAATGCTAATCTTGTAGGCAAGTCTAATTATATCGCTAGGCTTAAGATTGATTATCAGACTCTTCTTAGAGAGGCATGGTCATTAGAACGCGACCTTACAATCGAAAACAATGCGTTAAAAATCAAATTGTTTGAATTAAGCAAAAAATGTCCATGCTGCTTATTGCTCTAAAATCTCAACATTCACGCAAACTTGCCCACCAGAAGGAATCTCCACCTGTGATAGTGCTTGCCAGACAGCAATTATTTGAGTAAACTTGAGGCTAGTACAGCTGGCTACAAAGAACTAACGACACTCTAAAGGTTGATTATGAGACTAATAAAGAGGAGTTGCGCAGATCTTTCGATGCCTTATCTGAGATCAAAGGTCTTAATATGCAAATGCACACAACAATTGAAACCCAAGACCAGGAAATTCAATTTCTCTCAAGTGAACTGAAAAGCCTCAAACAACTTTTGTCCAATACATCACTCACGCTACTGATGATCGTGAGTGCGACTCTGGTCCCCTGCCTGTGCGTGTATCGGATGTGACTGGACGCTCTTTATATGATGAATTGTCGTCTGTTGCTGACCCCGTTTTGGCTCAGAGTGCATCACTTATGGGTAGTGGTGGTTCGCTTCATGTACGGGAGCAGGTCACAATCACTTGAGCTTTATTACAGTCTCGGTCTACACCTGACCTGCCCGATGTTTTGGTGTTTGATGACTGTAGTGCTGGGGGCATGCTGACCGGTAAGTGAATGAGATCAGTGTAGAGTTGCATCCCGATTAGTCTCTGGCTCAAATGGCAGATCGTTCCAGTTGTCTACTTCTTTCAGCTATATAGTTATATGCATAGATTTAAGGTCCAATATGGATATGAATGTTAATAGTTTAGTGAAGTTGTTTTCCATAGGCAGCTACACAAACTTAATATTCTTTTAACTTATAAAAAAAGCAGTTCCTAGTAGCTACATCAGTTTGTCAATGTGTGCCAACAATTTCTCTATAGCAATCATGCTTCAATTCGGATTTTCGACAACATTGTTATAGATAATAGGTATAGACTTAGTAAAAAAAAACATCTTTGTCGAAATCTCATTAATTATGTGTTAGCTAGCCGTGTTCATTAGTGACTGCTCAATAGTAAATAACTCTTCCTTAGAGGTCGGTGTTCCGCCTGGATTCTGACAAATGTGCTTCTGACAGCTCCTTTTTTTAGGTAAATAATGACACGAGCAAAAAGATGGTAAATGATGATATCTGTGAGGTAAAAAAAATGATGTGACTCGAATTTGTTGACTTTAAACATTGATAAGACTTGTGCAATTAATTTTAAATGCAACATAGACGTTACTTTGGGCGATCGCAAGCTTAATAGTCTAAGTTTGAAGCTCTCAGGGCCGCCGCTAAAGTGTTGGCCGCCCGTGTCCAACTCAATATTTGCCGCCCTCTTAAATTTAACGAAATGTATAAAAATAGTATAGTTTTTTTTGACATACCTACATAATAAATAATAATATCTATACTTAAATTATTATAAAAGCCGATGTGTGTATATCTATGTTCCCTATAGACTCCAAAACGGCTGGACCGATTTTGATGAAATTTTCAGGGAATCTTTAGATTGACCTAAGGAGTGTTCCTGTGAAATTTGGTAGCGATCGGCAACTTTTCGTTTGGTAGGGATCAACAGAACTTTTTTTTTTTGTTTTTTTTTTTACTGTTTTGCTGTCAATGACAATTTTACTGTCAAATATAGAGTTTTGCTGTCAGTTTTTATAACAGCTATGATAGCAATAGTGGCAGCATCAGCGCTGCCACTATTGCTATCACTCTCATTTGACCTTTCACTTTCATTTGCCAGCACAGTTTATTAATTAGTTAATATTCGATGTCGGCAGTTTTAATGTTTTCATAGGAACAATAATTATGTTTGGATTGGAATGAAAGAAAAGACCATACATAAAAATTCATTTTAGTGTTTCAATCGACGGCGTTATAGAGACTGAGGTCATAAAATATATATCAAATCAAATCAAATATTGCTTTATTGTTTTAACATAAAATGTTTTTAACAAAGCCATAGCTAATAATGAAACATGCATAATAATTATAAGTCTAATAAAGCAAATAGAATTAAAAAAATATCCATAAAGTAAGATTTGAAGTGCAAAAAAACATGTTTAAAGATCAAAAGTCCAAAACAAAAATAAACAGACAAACTTAAAAATACTTAACATACTTTACAACAGATATTTTTAAAAAGACAGAAAATTTAAGAACAATGTAAAGTTTAAATTTAAATATAAATAGTGTCAATTGTCAACACATATGTAATAGACACAAATGGTAAAAAAATCAATTTTGTCTTTGTGGGATTGAGTGTTAACAGGTTAGAGTCACACCAAGTTTTTACGCTTTGGAGATCCTCCAAGATGATTTTTTGGAGGGAAACGGGGTCCAGAGCCTTCCACAATATGGTGGTATCATCAGCGAATATGGTGAACTTACCGCGAATAGGAAGATTAGGGAGATCATTTATATAAAGCAGAAATAGGACTGGACCCAAAACCGAACCCTGTGGCACTCCGTGATCAATGGATTTGTAGGTAGAGCAATTAGGCCCTATAAAGATACGTTGACGACGACCAAGCAAGAACGATGAAAACCAAGACAAAGAAACTCCCCTGAATCCATAATGGTATAGTTTCCGCAGCAGAATTTCGCGACTAACACAGTCAAACGCCTTTGACAGATCACAAAAAACTGCTGCCGAGATCCCACCATCATTAATATGTGAGTACAAATCATGCACTAAATGAAAAATGGCATCATCTGTACTAGTGCCCTCCCGAAAACCAAATTGGCACCCACTCAAGATGTCATTAGTCCGTATAAAGAAGAGCATGCGCGTTTTCACGAGCTTCTCTATAATCTTAGACATAGTGAATAGGAGTGAGATGGGGCGGAAGTTAGACGGGTTGTCTGGTGTTCCCTCCTTATGGATCGGAACAACTTTTGCCGAACCTAGACACGAAGAAAAAACTCCGGTCTCCCATGACCCGTTCACTGCCCTCACCAGAACCATCAACACATCATCTGATAGATTGAGAAAAATGTTTGCAGAAAGACCATCCTCTCCTGAGCTGTTTTTATTTTTGATTGAGTGTAAAGTAGTCTTTATTTCTTTAAGATCAGTTGGGAAAAACAAAAATGAATTTGGAATATTTATATGAGATAAATAATCTATTGGATCAACCGAAGGTTGGAGTTGCTGTTGTAGGTTACTGGCTATACTACAAAAAAAACTTGGATCTTCAGAATCTAGAATAGGGACCCAGCAAGAGGAGGCACATAAACTGTAGAATCGAGCATAATTGTTTCTGCCAAAAATTCTGCCAGAATGTATTAGAGATTTTGTCTCTTGAACGATGGGTTTTGAGATCCTGAAAAAAATCGCTTCATGAGCCGATAATGCTGCATTCTCAACTGTACAACTAACAAGTTCATCACACAAATTAGAACACACATAGTCAATGGTACTAGATGAGAACTGAGTGATGCGCGTCGGCAATCTAACATGCATTTGCAAATTATATGAGTCGAGTAAACTAGATAGGCGCACTGTGCAAGCAGAACTCTTTTCATCAAAGTTTATATTTAAATCTCCGGTCAGAATTATTTGTGCTGAGCTCGACATGTTAGATAGGATATCCTCCAGCCCTACGAAAAGTACATCACTGTCAGAGATAGGTGAGCGATAAATGCAAATTACATATAGGTTGTGAGATTTTGAAAAAATTATGGTAAATTCGAACGCGAATTCTTGTAGTAAGTGGTCGAACTTTGTTATCGACTGAAATGAGTTTTGCTTTAGAAGTTTCATTGACTAGGATTAAACAGCCACCATGGGTTGACTGGGATCTACAAAATTTTGATAACATAACATAATTTGATATAAAACATAGTTCATTCTGCTTCAGCCAGTGTTCCGTCAATAAAACTATGTTGGGGAATTTGTATTCATTTAAGAAAAGAAAGAGTTCATTGGTTTTATTCCTTAGTGATTGAATATTTAGCAGCATAATTGAATAAAGTTCACATTTATTATCATTTACTATAAGTTCACTCCTTTTTTTCTTCTGGATTGGTCTAAAAAAGTGTTCATTTCTGCAAAAAGTGACTGTTCCTCACATGAATCCACCACTGGCACCTCAGGTGAATTGTGCACACTCTTGGTCGAACCTTCTGAATTGGGAGTTTTATTGTTGGTGATTGCAGAGATTGGTGCCATATCTTTTTGGATGAAACAAGCTACTAAATATTCTGCCAAATGTTTTTTGTGGATCGGTTCTCGAGAAGTTAGAGGCAGGAACGTTGCACTTGATATTTCCCTGAAGCAATTCCCAAGTAAAAAATTTTGAGCAGCGACCATTATATTGAAAACTGGTCGATCAGGAGTAAGGTATGGACCGATTAAAACTAAGTTTGTATGCTGGAATTTAATGAGCTTATTTTTTAGGTCAGTTTCGCACAATTTTTTACCATTATATGAGTCCTGAGGGTCGGCGAATAGGAACACAAAATCTCTCTTGGTAAAGCGCTTGCAGTAGGGCAAACTTAAGTCCAGCAGTGTTGATATCGATGTGATTTGCATTCTTTGGCTATTAATATCAAACTTTCCTCCTGTCAGCGATTTCATCAGAGAAAGGTATCCTGTAACAGCAGAGCCGGCAATAAGTATTCGGTTCCTTTTTTGTGGAAGCGAGTTTTTTCCAGATGATGTAGAATTTGAGGTAGTAGACAGTGGAACAGGTTCAGGCCTTGGTATGGTTCTCCTATTATCTGCTATTTGTTGTTTTAACTTATGAAGCCCCTCAAGATGCCCTCTGTTCACGTTCTCTAAAACTTTGATGCTTACTATCATGTTTTTATTTAGCTCTATTTGCTCTCTGATTCTTTCGTTCAATTCATTTTCCCTGTTTCTATAGTTGTCCACGTTTAGTTTTAAATCAGTCTCTATTTCTTTTAGCTTTTGTAATTCCATTTGCAGAGTTTCCATCTCCTTTTTTGCTGTTCTAATTGAGATATAAACTTTTTTTTTCATCATCAAACATTGCGCTATTCCGCTGTAGACGTTGGATATGTCTATCCTTTGCAGATAACTCGTCCTCCAATTCAGCTACGTGTTGTACACAAATTCCCGCAGTTGGTCTTACTAAAACTGCATAAGATTTATGTAATTAACCGACACCACGATCAGCTATAGATACAGATTTATACACCAAAATAGAACATATACTGAGTAAAAGGATACCACATACATGTATTAAAACATTTCACTAAGTCGTCAAAAAACGCTTAAAACGGGACCACGAAATATACGTGTGGAAAACACAACACAACCATATATTTAATAAGAATTTTATTAGGGAAAATAGAATCATTATTTAATTTTCTTGTTATTTGTATTAATTTAAGAAAAAAAAATAAGTGGTGCCTGTTTTGGCCGCCCCTATTTCTGGCCGCTTTGCACACATGGTAGCGGCGGCCCTGGAAGCTCTTATAGAGACATTAGACATTACAAGGTAAACTGGCATCTGGCTGTTTTGCACTAAAAGTTTTGAGTAGTGAGTTGGAAATGCAAACTGTTAGGGTGGCCTACTTTGGCTTATTCGAGTCACACTTGAGATTTGGAGTTGCTTTTTGGGGTAATTGCTCAATTCAACAATTCAATAAAGTGCTTCTCCTTCAAAAACGACCAATTAGATGTATGTGTAAAGCTTCTCATCGAGACACATGCAAGCCATTATTTGTAGAACTGAGGTTATTGACTTTGGTATGTTTGTTCATTTTAGAAACAGCTTCTCTAATCCACAAGAAGTTTGATCAAGATATACAGACCCCGAATACAAACAATACCAGGTCATCACCGTGCATGATGGTCATGCCAATACCATCATGCACATTAACTAAAAGGTCTCTTTTTCACAACAGCAAGGCCATTTTTAACCATCTCTTTCTAAGCATTAGATCAATTTCTATGGGGAAAAGATTTAGGAAAAAATTAAAAGAATTGTTGCTTGTCCTTGTCCACCCTTTTTACAGCTTAGACGAATACTTTCAAACAAATTTTAATTGACCTCTATGAGTTTTGTGTTTAGTATCCATAGTATAATTGTGTTATAGTTTTATTTATATTTTGGTATAATTTGTAAGACTTGTTCCTTTTTGGTTTCATCTCCTTTGTTAGTTTTATTTTAGACATTTGATTTTAAAACTTTTTTATTGCAATTGTTTTAGTGTGTAGTGTTTCTAAATGTATATATATTTTTTGGCCATGGCCTCTGCTTTGTTTATAACATTTATATTGAAACAATAAAGATCTTTTTGACTTTGACTTTCGACATTTCAATTTTGCTCTTAAACATTCAGTCAATTCGAAATAAAATTGACGAACTTTTTGTTATTTTAGATAATTTAAATTATCCAAAAGATTGGCTTAAGCCAGATGAGCCTTTATATGTTCCCGGTTATTGTGTTGGCTCCAAGTTCTGTAGGTCGAGTAGTGGGCATGGGGGTACTGTCGCCCTTGTGAGTGGGCCAGTCTCTCACACTTTTGACCACTTTGATAGCATGCTCATGGAGAGGGAGTTTGAGTTCTCAATTTTACACACCAGAGAATCAAACTGTTTTATAATATGTATTTATCGTTCTTCTGAATGCAATCTCTACATATTTTTAGATCGACTGGAATCTCTTCTCTTAAAATTTTCACAAAATCATTTTAACTGGTGATCTACACATTGATTTTGAAGACATTTATGATTGTTCGACCTTGACACTACATAATTTATTCAACTCATTCAATATTAGCATGCATGTCCATCAATCCACTCGTGTAACAGACGCATCATCTACTACAATTGCCTCTAACATCCACGATGCTGTTCCTTATGACGTTTTTGACCCGGTTTTATCAGATCATAATGCTATTGTAGCAAGTATTCCTCTAGCATGTAATAACTTGTCGGGAGTGAGTAGATCAGGTAGGATTTGCAACACACATGGATGCCAAGTGTTTCGTGAAAGTTACATTTCCTTCGATTGGATTCGATTAATTTCACCTGAATCAGCAAAATTAGTACGAGAAAGAGCATCGGGGTATGTTGTCGAAGACGAACTCCCCATCGAACTAATTTTCCAGTCGGATTCTTGAGATTATTAAGCCAAAGAAGAGAAAAGCAATCTGTTATAGCTTTGAACTTAGGAGCACCTTCGAGTCACATCCTAAATCGTTCAATACAAAATATCACACCAAGACATTCTCTCTCAACAACTGAGTAATACCTCTCTACTCTAGACAACAACCTGCTGACATATGCGATAACAAGTTCTTTTCCATCAATTTCCTGGGTAAGACAACCTGCTAGACTGGTATTGAATGCGTAGATTCCCTTGTAGTGGTTCCACGAGTCGTTGACCAACATTGTTAATATTAACCTTCCAGTTCGCTGTCTGAGGGTGCGATGCAGGGATCACAAACGATGGTTCAACAAGGGCATTCGCAAATCGTCATCTAACCTAAGGTTTTCGAATACTGTACGGAAGAGGTACCCAAATAATGAAATGGTCCGGTCTTATTTCTTTGGGTACAGGAAGATGTACAGGAAAGTTATCAGAAATGCAAAAATATGTATTATTCCAAACCCTTAGGTTATTCCAACAACCAGCAAAAAGAATCTTGGTCCATTGTTGGTGAAATAACTGGGAGTGCTTCCAATAATACCAAAATATCCAACATTAATGCAAGCGACCTCAATAATTACTACTGCACAGTTGCTGAAAACCTTACTAGGGACTTGCACCCTGCAACTAACCCTCTCCCTAAGAAAGCTTGTCTTCCTGAGACGTTTCAGAAGTGGATGAAACTATCAAATTCATAAAAAACAGGAGGGCTGCTGCTGAGGATGGAATTTCCTTAAACATAATGGCTCAGTTACCAATGCATGCCATTGTTACGTTGTCCTCCACCATTGACGTGTCATTTGAAACGGGGATTTTTTTCGTCTAGCCTGAAAGTTGCCACGGTCATTCCCCACTACAAGGCAGGTGACCATAGTTCCCCGTCAAATTATAGACCGATTTCTCTTGTTGTCACACTGTCAAAACTGGTAGAAACCCTTGCTCGTAAAAGAATTACTTCTTTCCTAGCAAAACACAAGATAATCAACACCAGTGTGGTTTTCAATAGTGTAAGAAGACATCTGATGCTATGCTTGAATTCTTATCGAATTTAATTCGGGGTATCAACATAAAGGAGGCCTCCGCGGCAGTGTTCTGTGACTTATCTAAGGCGTTTGATTGCGTGAGCCACAGTATACTGTTGCGGAAACTATCGGTTGATGGCTTCTAAGTGGATTCAATCCTTTCTCTCGGATCATGTTCAGTTTGTGTTTTTGGGGGGCGTTGCATCCAGTAAGTGGAGTGTCTCATGCGATGTTCCCCACCTACTTTGTTTCTAATCTTCATTAACGATCCTCTTCAGCTTGACTTGTCTGGTTCCATCACGGCTTGCGCGGATGATGCGTCTGTATCATGGGGTAGTCACGACGCCGACATAAACCAACCCAGCGCTGATATGTTGTCCGACATCTATAAAATTAAAGAATGGTGCGATTCTAATTTTCTCTATCTATACTTGTCGAAGATTCACATTATTGGGTTTAACTGTATGGTAAACAACATTGAGATAGCTAATCATTTTATTACTTCTGTTGATAATTATAGGTTCCTTGGGTTGATTTTGGGCGACAGTCAAAATTTAATTGACTTCCAAATTGTGTATGTGTCAATAATCATGCTTTGTCAATATTTATCCATTGTAATAATCATTGGACAATAAAGCACTTTCAATCACTTCCAAGTGTTTATTCCACCGAACTCTTCTATTGCTTTGTTGTCAATTATCCTCGTAGGCAACAACTTGCTACGAGCTCGCTCCATGCACATGCAAGAAAATTACCTACCTATATTTTAATACAATTATGAACATCAAATCGTTTCTTAGACTGGAAATTCCCTTATACCGACAAAAGTGTCATTGCTCATTTACATCGTTTACTCAATTTATAATAAATTAATATATTCAACCTCAATTTTCCATATCAAATAAGTAAATTTCTATCATAATGATATATGTCCGACGCGTTTTCTTTGTTCGATGAAACGCGTGCGACAAATCTAAAGAAATTTGAAGCAAACCGATAAATCGATGGCTTGTTTTCGGAAAATTTGCGGCAAAAAGAAGAAGCAGAAAGCCGAGGCAGTCGATCAAGTCGTCCAAAAACTGGAGGATACGGAAGCGTTATTGGTACGCCAGCAGGAAGAGTTGGAAAAACAGATTGACGATTGCGTTTCTATTGCCAAGACCAACGCTACGAGCAATAGACGAGGTAAGAAATATGCTTTTATGTTTCCTAAATGTTAAAAAGTTAAATTCGTTTATTAATTATTATATAGGGTGAATCCTAAATAAGCACTGCTTCTTTTTCTTGACTCTTTTGTATGACAAGAACCAAACTAGCCCTAGCCACCCGACCGAGGCAGGTGCAACTTAAGAACTCACCGCTATCGAAGCGCAAAAAGACGCCCTAGAAATGCGATTTCTAGCTATCTTGTACTCGTAACCCTCCTATTTAATGTACGAAAGCTTGATTGCTCCAGATTATTCGATTAATCAGTAATAAAATATTATGTGGTGACTTGTCGTTTCAAAACTCGACATGGTGAAAAGTTTAAATTAAAAAAAAAATCCCATTTCCTATATACCTAATATTTTTCATATCCCATCTCTTAATATGCAAACATTTGGTTGCCTAAGATTATTCAGTTTTCCAGTAAAATATATTAAGTGGGAACGTGTCATGTCAAATTTCAAAACGGCGAAAAGTTTAAATTCAATTAGCTCACTTTTTGTATGGTTTTTAGCATAGATTCCCATTAAATTTTTCTATAAGCAAGTTTTTTTTTTTCGATTATCACCGATTTCAATAAGATTGGAAAGACCGTCAAAAGGAACGTGCCTAGAAAATATCATAAAAATTAATCCACTTTTTCCACAGTTATCGTGTACCAACATAAAATTTTAAGAAATCGCAACATGTAAAGTAATAATTCGAAAAGGGAAAATCGGATTGCAAAAAAGAAACAAAACTTTTTGTATCGCTATGGTATATACCTATTTTCAGTTCGGATTACTTAAATTATTTAACAGCAGGCCGTGGAAACAACGCTGGCCAATCAGAAATTGATCGCCGCTACACGGCCATAATGATGACAGTTCACAGCCTACTTGGAGCTGCCATTCTACTGCAAACTGGAAGGCATACCGGAGGTATTCAAAATGTTCCCTTATTTAAAATTTGTAATCTATTTTAAAAAGCGCTTAAGCTCACACGACAGACGTGAAAACTTCAACAATGCGAGATTAATATTATAAAATTCAAGTATTTTTTTCTGTACTAGGTATATTTTGAATTTAGTTGCAACAACTTCAATGTTTAATGTATATTTTCTCTCGAAATCTCCTAAAAAATCGGCAGAAACTGCTACTTATCCGATCCTAGCTCATTTTGCCATCTCCAAATCGGTTGAAATGAAATATCAACTAACCCAAACTAAAATTTTACCGCCAAATCTGCTATAAAATCCACCAGGAACTGCCCCGGCCTGCCCTAATCACCAACAAATGTTCACACTTGGTGCTCCTAGCCATCGTTCCTGCTTCGAGCTTTTTTCAATAAGATTTCAAGCAATTAAGTGTACAAATCTACATAGTTTAAGCTACGACATATTTCTTCAAATTTCCCATTATGAATCAAAAGCAAAGCTAGCCAGTGTCGTAAAATAGCCGAATCATTGAAAACTTCGAAATTTTTTTTTGCCATATTCTACATGTTTCAATTTCACGTCGATTTTCTCGTATTTCCCGATATCATTGCGTTGGCTAACACCTACGATTAAAGCAAAAATTTCCAGCCGAAAATCAAAAAATCAGCACTTCGACATTTTCAATCGGATCGATGCGATTTTTTGGTATGTTTTTTTTTTTTTTTTATGGCAGTGGCACACACACTAAAGGTAGATCCTATGGCGCTCGACGAGCGGTGTGTGTGCGAAGATGTTGATTGACACGGTTCTTGAATATTTGTAGGTTGTAATTAGTGGGAAACAGATGTCCTGGAAGTGAGTTCCACAGTGATGCAGTGCGCCAGACAAAGGAGTTCTGGTAAAGCGATGTTCTAGGTGTTTCTAGTTGTACGACTAACTGGTGCGCTCCTGCCGTCTGTCGGGACTGCCTGACAGGAGTTGCCAGACGCGGGATTATGTGGGCCAAATCCTGGGAACATCTGCCGTGAAAGTATCTGTAAAACAGAGACATCTCGGCCACATGTCTGCGATGTTCCAGACTATCCAGATTCCGGGTCAACTCCGGATCGCCGACGAGACGCACAGCCCTCTTCTGAATGGAATCCAGCAGCTTTAGGGTATGCTTTGGTGCGGCACCCCAGATATGTGAGCAATATTCTAAGCACGGTCTTATTTGCGCTTTGTACAGCAAGAGCAACTGCTGCGGTGTATAGAGTTTTTTGTTGCGAAATAGCGCACCAAGCTTCTGGGAGGCTGATTTTGCGATGTTAGCAACATGGTCATGCCATGACATATTGCTGTTGACCGAGACACCCAGCAGCCCGATTGACGAGGATGAAGGAATGGTCGATCCTGCCATAATGATGTCAGGGCCCGCTGTATTGGCCCTCTTAGTAAACGTTGCTGCTTGGGTCTTTGCTGCATTGAACTGGACCAAATTTCGGTCGCACCAAGTTTGAACTTTCTCCAGGTCTTGATTAATTGCTGTAATCTGCTCCTGTCTGCGGTGATGAGTCTCAGTCGCTGGTAAAGGTTTTTCTGATCTAAAGTGGGAGACAAGGGTACTGTCATCTGCAAAACTGTAAACAGGATTATTCGTTTCGATCAGCAGGTCATTAATATAGATGAGGAACAGAGTTGGTGAAAGTATTGCGCCCTGAGGCACGCCCGCGTTGATGGTGAATGTGTCCGAGATGTGTCCATCGACTGCAACGTGTAGGGATCGGTTCTTAAGGAAACTGGCCAGCCAGCTGCAGAGAGAGGCGGGCAGTCCCAAGGACGGCAGTTTGTTGAGCAGTCCGTCATGCCAAACTCTGTCGAATGCCTTTGAAATATCCAACGCAATCGCTCGAGACTCTCCGTAGTTCTCAATTGCCCTACTCCATATATGAGTGACATAGGCCAATATATCTCCTGTCGATCTCTCTTTGCGAAAGCCGTATTGATTATCGCTGATTATTCTGTTGCTCTCGAGGTACTTGAGTAGTTGCTGGTTGACTACACGTTCCATGACTTTGGAGATTATTGGAAGCAAGGCAATCGGGCGATAGTTTGAGGGCGTGGTTTTCTTGCCTTTTTTTGGAACAGGTTGCACTCGAGCGACTTTCCAAGAGGATGGGTAAATCCCTTTTCTGTAAGAAAGAGAAAAAAGCCTGGAAAAAACAGGTGTTAGTTCGTTGGCGCAGTTCTTTAGCACGATGGCAGGTATTCCGTCCGGTCCTGATGCCTTTTGCGTATCTAGTTCTTTAAGGATTTTGCGAATATCACGATGAGAAAACTTGACTTCTGCCATGGTGGTGTTGACGTTCGGTATAGTGGGGAGAGTCTCGCTTTGGGGCACGTCTAAGGTAGAGTGCGATGAAAACATTTTGGCGAGCATGTTTGCTTTTTCTTTGGCTGTAGTCGCCGTGATGCCACGTTCGTCCGTCAAAGGTGGGAGAGACGTTTTTGTAAAGTTGTTACTTACTGCCTTTGCTACCGACCAGAAATTCCTGGAGCCACTGGGGCATTGCAAAAGTTTATTCCTAATCCTTTGATTGTGTTTGTCCTTAGTTTCGTCGATCACACGCATGCACTCGTTTCTCGCTTCGATAAAATAATTGCGATTTTCAGCGGTCTGATTTTGCTGCCAGTACTTATAGGCTTGCTGTTTCCTTCCTACAGCTCTTTCGCATCTTTTGTCGAACCAGGGCTTTCCTTTTGATGGTAACTTGATGGAATTTGGGATGTATGCTTCCATTCCTGAGGAGATTACTTGCATGATCTCTTCGCAGCAGTCTGACGGGTCGTCAGCGGCAAAGCAGATGTCGAGCCAAGGAAAATCTAGGTAAAACTGCCTCAGATCGTCCCAGTTTGCAGAATTGTAATGCCAGATTTTGCGAGGCAATGGTGGATCCTTCTGTATGAGTGGCAATTCACAAACCGTTGTAATAAGTTTGTGGTCGGAGGTACCTAATGGCGGACCAACTGTAACCTTGTACTGGTCAGGATTGGTGGTCAGAAAAAGATCCAGGAGGGCGGCGAATTCGCCCCTCTCTGAGATTCGAGTTGGTTCGTCTACAAGTTGAGTAAGCCCGCAGCTGATGGCAAATGCTTCAGCCTCTCTACCTTCGTTGTCGGTCTTGTTGTGATGTTTGAGCCAGTTGGTGTTGTGGGCATTGAAGTCTCCCAGAACGATTATTTCTGAACTGGGGTGATCGACCTGTATTGAGTCAAAGGTGGTAGCTAGTGTTGAGAAAAAGCTTTGGTAGGCTCTATCGCTCGGAGGGCGATAGAGACAACATATAAACTTGGTTAATCCCTTGGCGGTGAACTTGAGCCACATGACGTCAAGGTTGTTCGGTTCGAGTGTTTCCTCGCGGTGACATGAAAGGTCGCTTCGGACAAAAATGCATATTCCGAACTTATATCTAAATCGGGTATGTAAGTCGTAACCAGGATAGAGGTAGTTCACTGTTGTTGTTGTAGAACATACTTGTGTTTCTGTAAGGGCTAATATGTGTGGTCTATTTGCTTGTAGATGTTGGTGTACCGAATTTATGTTTGTATTTAGGCCTCTTATGTTGCAGAAATCTATTCTAAATTGGTTCGGTATCTTTGCTGTCTGTGAAATGTGGAATGAAGGGCTCCCAGGGCCACCCAGCGCCCGGAGATCCAAATGGCCGGGGAGTTTACCTCCGGAATATTTTGATCCTGGAAGCACCATCATGTCCATATTCCGCTCATATCCCCCTCTTCAATGCATGACAGTTTAGTTGCTCCAGATTGTCCCGTTTTCCAGTAAGACAATATTATGGTCACATGTCAAAATTGGAAATAGCGACAATATTAAATTCAACTAGCTCACCCAAAATAAAAGGCTTCATCATTGCCAGAGTATCTTCTAAGAGTTTTGACGTAGATTCTCGTTAAGTAATTGGCTTTTCTAAAAAACATTAGTTTTCGAGGAAAAATACAAAAAGCTTCCCTTCTTTTATATATAATTTAACCGCGCTTTTCTTGTACTTCCCGATCTCATACAGAAAATTTCCTTCACTCTCTTGTATGACACGAACCAAACTAGCCCTAGCCACCTGACGCAGGCAGGTGCAACTCAAAATTTTTATCGCGAAAATATTTAAGACACTTCAAGTTAAAATACCTCGAAGATTTAATGGTTTTTAGCGTCGTTACGTGCCTTGCAAAAGAAGAAAAGACTGGAAAAGAATCTCGAACAAGTAGATTGCACACTCACCACCCTCGAAGCGCAAAAGGACGCCTTAGAGAATGCCAAAACGAATGCTGCGATTCTCGCGTCGATGCAGACGGCCGGAAAAGCTTTGAAGAAGGCGAATATAAAATTGTAAGTAACCATTATTTATTCCGACAGTTATTCAACAACCATACACTTTTGTAGTCAAATTATTTTCTGGATCGAAAAAGCTTTATTCTTCACTCTATATTCTTATTTCCAGGGATAGCAATAAAGTGCAAATCTTAATGGATAACATATCGGAACAGCATTACGTTGGTAACGAAATATCAAACGCTATTAGAAAGTCATTAGTCCTGGAGGTAGACGAGGATGAATTGTCACGAGAGCTACAGCAACTACAAGAAGTGGAACTGATTAAGAAGGTATATATGTATATTGGTTCACTATTTCTTGGATACTTACACAAAACTTAAAATTTTGCTGCAAAAATATCACTTTTAATTTTAATCCGAAGGAGTAATAGATTGGAACCCCCATTCTCATTAGCCTCCTCACCACTTTTTCCGTCCCTGACGTGTGGAATGGAGGTCGTTATGTCATTCACATAGATTAAAAAAGCAGGGGTCCTAGTATGGAACCTTGCAGGAGGCCATGTCTCAATCTCTCCTTGGAGTGCCCTCCTTGAAAGTAGGTCACTTGTGTTCTGTCAGTAAGATAGCTCTGGATCAGCTGAACGCTAGATTGAGATAACCCATAGAATTTCAATTTTTGGATCAGAATGTCATGCGACACACAGTCAAAGGCCTTGGAGAGGTCGCAGAAGGTTGATCCAACAAAATCTCCCTCTTCAAAGCCTCTGACTATGTAGTCGCATAGACAGCTAATTGCGCCAACTGTCCCTTCTAAAACCAAACTGTTCCTCAACAAGCAACTGGCTGAACTCAAAATAGTCATAGAGCTGATTCTTCAGTATGCCCTCAAACACCTTTGAAAAAACGGGAATTAGAGATATTGGCCTATAGTTGTTAAAAGATTGTTGATCTCCAACTTTGAAGATGGAGATTGTTTTACTTAATGTAAAAAAAAAATTGGATAGACCGAGTTTCAGATGCACTCATTTATCAATTTAGTTAATGGACTAATGACGGTGTTTTTCAGAGACTTTGGGAGAACTGTATTAAAGTCATATAATATGTCTTTACTGTGTTTGCTTTTAATACTATCTATAGCATCTCTGATGTTAAAAGATACTTCTTGAAAAGAGAAGCCGAGCTGTTTTCCTTCAGTGCTGTAGCGCTCAAGGTAGACATCAAAGGGCAGATCAGCAGATGGCAAGGCCGATAATAGTAATAGTGTATCAGCGACGTCAGCCAAGTAGATGTTGAGGTCATCTGGATCAATATCAGAACATACCTTGGTTACAGATTTTTTGCCTATAGCTATGTATTACTCCCAAGCTGCCTTGGAAACATTATCTGAGTTTCTGATGAAGTCCGAGTTAGCCTGTTTCTTTGCCTCATCTACCGCCTCTGCAGGCAAGGGTATAGGCCCGGCCCCTCTCAGAACCTGACGGTCCGACTCCCTGCACATATCGTCCAGAATACGGATCTCCTGCTTCACGGCTTCCAACCCAATTTCCCCTGTGTGAGCATTGAGGTTATATGGCTCTATTGACCTCTGGGAGCGCAACATTGCGATATTCGATTGTCTCCTAACAAACGCATTCTATATACATAAACTACAAATGTCCAGCATCTCTTCGGGACCTTTAGGAAAAGATGCTTGTTATTATGCAGGAATGTCACACACTCATATACATGCAAACCAGCCAAGGTGAGAAGACTGTGTGCCCTGCACGAATCGAGCCTGCTCATACCAATGATAATTCTCAATGCCTGTTTGCATAGTATGTTATTAGCAAGATCTTCAAGTCGACATATTGCTTTAGAGTCCTGAGCATATAACAGCAGCTATTAAGCTTGTTCGAGACATAATCAAACTTCCTTTCCCAATTGAGGTGACAATCCATATAAATGCCCAAAAACTTAGCGTCCAATGTGATTGGTACCACCTGTGAGAGCAACACAGTATTATCCAGACAGGCAAGCGATGCCTGTCTCGCTCTGAATAACACAAACCTCGTTTTGTTAGCATTAATTATAAATTTGTTTTGACCAAACCATCATTGTGCAGACATTAGACAATGCCTACCAACAGCCAAGATTCTCCCCACAGTCGTTGCTCCAGTCAGTATGTTAGTATCATCGGCAAAGTTTACAACCGACACACTCCCGTCCACCACATCTTTCATCTCAAATCATTAATGAAGCATATGAAAAGAAATGGCCCGATAACGCTGCCCTGTGAAACACCCATAGCCAAGGGCCTGTCCCTCGAGCAGTAGTTATGCCCATCCTTCTGAATTACAACCCTCTGCATACGACCTCTCAAGTATGATTCTATCCACTTCAGTGGAGAGCTTCTAACGCCATAACGTTCAAGTTTGTCAAGCAAGATGTCATGGTCCAAGCTGTCAAAGGCCTTTGAAAAATCTAAAAGTCACCCAACCCAAGGCCAAAGAATATATAACGTAAAGAGAGGACAGTAAGACAGAGCCATCAAATTAGAGAGGGATAGATGAGACAATCGGACACAATCGTTAAGCAAGGACGATCAGCAAACACAGTGGGTTAAATATATCCCGTAAAGGTCAAGTTTAGATTTATTAGGGAGACGTTTCGTTTAGTTTTTTAATTCATATTGTGTAATTGAAATTAGGTGTGTAAACTTTAATTATGATATGTAATACAATTCATTTAATAGAATCTTTTAATAATCACTCGGTAAAATTTTGCTTACCTGCAATACATGCCTTTTTCATGACTTTTCTCAAAAAATCCTTGGATTCCTGATAAAACATTAATTGTTTTAATTTTAATACTAAATATTCAGAAAATTCTACTCTAATAATTAAGCTTCATACTCACTTTCGCGAATTTCGCCTTTTTTGACATAAACTGTCATTTTCAGCTTTAAAATTATTCGCGGCGAAAAATTTAATTTTTTTTACGAATTCTCATAATTGTGAATTAACCTCAAATTTCTTGACTGCTTTGCTATATTTATTTGTTTATTCTTTTCAGGCATTGGGTTCATTAGTAAAATTGTAGAATAGATACTTTGACCATTGTATAATAATATTAATTATATTTTTTTTCGGTGGAGATATTATTTTATGTTCCGTTTGTGTCCTTTTGGTAATTATCATAAAACTACGAAATACCCACCAGCTAAATGACACCAGAAAAGAAAATTTTCGGTTAGAAACATATTTTTAAAATGCGATTTTCGCAATTTAGTTGCAGAAATGAGATTAACTGAGCCCATTCTAGACTTCAAAATATATTACTAACCTGCTTACATCTTCCGGTACTTGGACCTAACCTGTAAAACCTATTCTAAAGCATAAATTCGCAAAAAAGTTAAAACTATTTGAACTTTTTAGCAAATATTCGCCGACAAAATTTCGCTTCAATGAGTATGGACCAAAACTTACATTCGCGCGAAAAATCAACAACTGTCAAAAAAGGCGAAATTTGCGGAAGTGAATATGAAGCTTTAAAGTGAGATTCGAATAGAATTTACTTTTTCGTTGGTTTATCTACATACTAAGAGTTTATCCCCTCTATGTTTTGAATGAAACTTTCCTTTAAAATAATCGAAAAATATTGATTACACCTTTTTAATTTAAACTGAAGGAAATTCTTATTTGATTAATTAAAGCTTTTAGACGTCCTGAATAAATTTTAATAAAAATTCGCCGGAAACATTAAAAAACTGAATTTCATCATATTTTTTAATTAAAATAAGTTGAGTACTGAGATTTTAAGAAAATGCAAAAGTTTAAACAAATTCAGAGAATTTGAATGAAAATCACTCGATATAAAATTTTATCCTAGTAGAAAATATTAGATATTTAGTAAATTTTGTCCTCATTTTCGTTAATATGACCCACTGTGATGAAACCGATTATTCGCCATCTTGTTTGACTTGACGTCAACATCACTCGCCTTGATAAAAAGTTACATCCGGCAACGTCGCGATATCTCCGAGTTAAAGGGACGAGGTCATTGAAATGGCTGACGAAAGATCAAAGGAAATTTGCCGGCTGTCTTCTCTTTACATTATATACTCTTTGCTAAGGCTACATTCTTGCTTTCAAGGTGGTCTACAATCCCACTCACAAAGTCGAACACTGCACTTCCGTGCCAAAAAACCATGCTGCCTCTCACTAATTAAATTAAAATTGCGAAAAACCCAACAAATATTTTTGAAAAGGAAGGCTAATAGGTCTATAAGCCTCTGGCACAGTCGGATATCCCTTTTTGTATAAGGGCTTTACCACAGCCAACCTAAGATTTGTGGAAAACGCCCTGCTTAAAAGAATTATTTATGACGTGGCAGAGAGGAATTGCAATCTGTTCAGCGCAACCCTTAATAAGATATTAATAGATATTAGATGGCTTATACAATATGTTACATTCAAAATTTTTTGTTGACAAATTACTTACCAAATTTGGGGTCGCATCTACCATAATCATAAAAGGCCTCCCCTGGCCATTGACATCAGAATCTTCAACATCAAAAACCATATGACAATAATTCTCCCCTGCGAGAAGCTGACTTGCATTGCTTACCCTCAGAGTTAAAAACTCTACGATTAAGCATATTTTGCGATGTTGCACCAAGCAGACTAAAAGTAAGTCAACTTCTGCCCAGTGTGCAAGATCCTAACTGTGATAGAATTACAGTTGGTGAAAATGTTGTCGATGCGTGATTTCCAGCCATTCTAGCTACGATTTGGTTTACCGACCCTGGCAACATCCGCAGCCACGATCCGACGAGATGCCCCGTCAGACAGCAGCGAGGAAATCTGGTCCAACTCGGGAGCTCCCTCTTCCAGGCGCAGATTAAATATCATCAGATTGTTCATACGAGCCTGCCTCTGCAGCATTTACTGATTTATTGATTACAGAGTTAGAGGGTACGTCATAGCTAGGAACACTCCGGGAGGGAGCATGGAGTGCCGAGAGTTTTACTTAGGGTTTTGCTTACTAGCCGACCGTAAGTTATTGATATCTTCCAGACAGGAGTCGCAAGTCCACGTTGTCTCTTTTGAATTATTCCACATGGATGCCTGCTTGTTAAATTCGGGCCTAGTAAGACCAGAGCAGCCCTTGTGAAACCATGATAAGCAGGAACAACATGAAATTATATGGGACTAAAATGCTACAATAAGATTAAGGGGGCATTCTCAGGTAAAGGAAATTTTTTAAATAACTTGCCAGAATACTTACTGGTGAATGCTTTTTATTCCGTCAGTGAATTCCTTGAATATCTGCTACCAAGAAATGTGATCTAGTTTGGTTTTGTATGTTGTATGCTAAGAGCGACCTATTTTCTGTAGAATAATTTTTATCTATAATATTTACCTTGTACATTTCTTTTATTATTATTATTTTTTATTTACCTTATATAACTTATATTGATTTATCATTTATATTTATATTTCTGTCATGCTGGGGAGGAATAAGTATTGGAGTTCTTCAACTGCTCGAATGATTTTAAGCACTTAACGAACATTGACAGCCATTTAAACTGAATGCGGTTACTTGAAATATTTAAAAAAAGCTATTTTTATTATTATTAAGGACACTTGCCATATTTTGTATCTTTCAGCAAACGATTGAAGAATATAAATCGATCGCAAAATTCCCCTCCATTCCAACCGAACTGGACGAGGTATTTACGAACGAAAAAGCAGCAAACGCCACAAATCCAAAAAGTAAGTCTCCATTTATGATGCAGTAACTTAAAAACTATTATTTCCAATTTTTTAGTTTCACCTTCCGAAGACGTGGATAATGAAATTATCGCAAAAGAAGAACCGCCCATTATAGCTTTCACATTCTAATACATATAATTATTAATAGATTTATTATAAAACGCAATAATTGTAAGTTTTCATGCAATATATTAAGTAAAAATTATTTCTCGAAAGTTCTTAAAAGTCAAAAAATACATCATCCTCAGCCATTAGATAATCAGAGTTGAGGGTCTTCTAGTAAGCTGGTATCCTGGTACATCAAGTAGAAAAATGTCTTTTACATAAGTGCAAGTACATCAATCATAGTGTCACCCTGTACATATTTATAATTATTGATATTAATGCTACGATCAGCGTGAAATTCCAAGATAATTTTTCCCATAAAAACTGCAATAAATTGATTATTAGCTTGAGAATGCAAAATGCAATTCTGCACATCACATATATAATCTGGTCTAGGTATATGCTGCTTGATTGGCATATTGAAAATACAGCACATAAAAGTGTATTGCAAATAAATTCACTAAATTGTTGATATACCAAATGGCCAGCTTTTGGAGACTTTTCGGCATAAAGCAAAAACGAAAATATACAATCGATCAACTTACACAAGAGGTCGATGGAGCAATTGCATCTATGGAAGAACGACAGAACCAGTTGGTCAAGCAAATTGATGATTGCTCGACTTCAGCACAAGCGAATGCGAAGCAAAACCAAAAAAGTAAGAAATATACTCACCCAGACATTTCTTGATAATTCGAATACCTGAGAATTTATGTTATTAATCTCTTTTTCGAGTTCCTTCGGGTTAATATGTTAATCAGTTTAATTCCCAAGAAGATATTGTAGGTCAGAAGTCTGTTCCTTGTGTTGTCGTAACGAACACAATTATTTTTAGGGTCCTTGCATGATTTCCAAAGGAAGAGAAAATTGGAAAAGACTTTGAGACAAGTGGACAGTATGCTCACCCAATTGTACAAACAACAAGAGACTATGGAAGATTTAAAAACCAACAAAGCCATTTATGAAAGTACGAAAGCTCTCAAGAAAGCGAAAGCAAATTTCCCGTAAGTAATAATTAATATCTATCAATCGAGCGCTCACCTTTTTTTAATTAACATTTCCAATAATGTGATTATATGTTTTGATCCGTCACATAATTTTAAACATATACTCAGTGACATTAGAAGTGTTACACTCAGAAGGAATAATTTCTTGAACTTGATTTTTTGGCAATGTGGTAGTCTTACTTAGAGAATGAAACGATAATATTTGCAAGGCATTTTATTAACATGTAATCCAAAAAAAATTAATAATGTGTTTGGCGACCCCGTAGCTGAGTACACTCCTGTACACGTCTGGGCATCGACAAAATGAGATGGTCGATGTCTCCTTGTGGCACCTCGTCCCAAGCAACTTGAACCTCGTGGATTAAGTGTGCCAGAGTCTGTGGAGGATGGGGCAAATTGGACAGTCTTTTCCCCATCATACCTCACACATGTTCGATGGGATTTAAATCAGGCGAACGGGGTGGCCACGGTAAAACTTTAACGCCAGCTTCTTGGAGAAAGTCCATAGTTCGACAGCAATATGAGGACGTGCGTTGTCTTGCTGAAAAATGACGTGTGGGCGGCCATCTAGATAAGGCAGTAAAGTGGTTTGTAGAACATCTTCAACATAAGGTGCAGCTGTCATACTGCCTCGAATAAACAAAAGGGGTGATCCACTACCATAAGCGATAGCTCCCCAAACCATAACTCCAACAGTCCTCTGTACATGCCTCTCAACAGCAAACCCAATATCACGACGTTCTCCACGGTGGTGTCTTACCTTTTTACGACCATCGTGCATACCTAGACAGAATCGCGATTCGTCGCTGAATATGACCTTACGCCATTCTGCCTCCCAATGCTGTCGTTCTCTGCACCAGTTCAAACGTTGACGACAGTGGTCCGGATTGAGAGGAAGCACTAATCGTGGACAGTATGAACAGAGTCCAAATGCTCGGATGCGACGATATAATGTACGCATAGTAACAGGTCTACCTTCTTCTCCAACCCATTGGTCAGCGACTTGACGCGTTGTAGCAAAATAGTCTCGAAGAGCCAGTTGCCTAAAGTGCCTATCCTGACGCTCTGTGGTACGTCTCGGTTGACCAGTTGGCCTTCTTCGTGTTCCTCTACCTTTTTTTGTCCACACACGACACAGACGCATTACCGTCATTGCAGTACAATTAACACGACGGCCAATTTCGCGATAGGATAAACCAACATCTCGATAGGCAACAATTCTACCCCTGTCAAAATCGGTAACATGGTGGTAATTTTGATATCTTCGAACTCAAGGCATTTTGTTACGCTTAACACAAGTAGAGAGACTAGCAATAAGTAAAAATACCTGTACTATTCAGCATTCATAAACCGTTATTTCACAAAAAAAATAAACGTTAAAAGTTTGTGTTTGCAAAAACTGTTAAAGATAAAACGTTGATATTGTTATCATATCATGCTTTAAATATGGTCATTCTGTTGCCAAAAAATCAAGTTCAAAAAATTATTCCTTCTGGGTGTAACACTTCTAATGTCACTGAGTATATTTAAATAAACATTCTGAATAGAAGCATATTTTTAATCCAAAATTGCTTTTACATTTCCAAAGTATTTAATGTGTAAATTAAACGATATAGATTATCCCCAAAATTCAAATAAAATATATCAAACTGGGTATTGGGAGAAAAGTCATCACAAGACAAAATGTCGGTGTAATAAAAAATATAATTAAGTCTTTTTTCAGCTAACAATAGAAGACAATAAAGTAAAAGCACCTCTCTACTTTTGCCAGTTGCAAATCAAATGGTAAGTTTCAATCTTCCATATAGGCAGTTCTGCTGATAATGATTTTATTTTTTTAGGCACAGCATCTAAAGATAAGAGGATTCCTAAAGCTCATATATATTAACTATTAATAAAATTATAATTCATTCTTAAATTACACTTACACTCTACAAACCACTCTTATTCTTTAAAAAGTTCTCAAAATGCGTCAATACATCTTGCATGTCCGGATATCCGACAATTTCACAGGCTTCCTTGAGCGGTAACCATTTGTAATCTTGATGCTCGTCTGACAATTTCACTTCAGCCGAGGGATTCACCAATTCGGCTAACCAGTAATGCACAACTTTTGGTTTTCCTTTCACTTTATAGTTAAGAGTTTTCTTCGTTTCCTCATAGACTTTGATATCGGATTTTTGCAACCCTGATTCTTCTACAGTTTCTCGATAAGCAGTTACCAAGTCAGTTTCGCCTGGATCAACATGTCCTTGAAGCGAATTTAAAAATAGAAACAAATTACATTTTGTGATGCATTCAGAGTTAGAGATGTCTAAGAGATTATTAAATGTGCCTACCTTTTGGGGGTGTCCAATGATGAATTCCATAAGAAGTTTGCAGTAAAAGGTATTCAATTTTGTCTGGCAGGTTCCTAAAAATAACAAAACCAGCAGCCACTTTAGGACTCATAGTGCCAGTCACTCTTAGAGTAATTAAATTATCACAGCAAAAGCTTTGTTATCTACAAGCTACAATAGTTTGAAAAGTTAGGTTAATCTAACCTAACTCAACCATCAGCAATGTTGCCAGATTACACGCCTATTACTTATTTTGTAATAATAGAATATATTTTATATAAAACTTTTTTTAGGAATCCCCAAATCCTTTATGGAGTGCCTTTGCTTCCGCCAATGATATCGGTTTTAAGGCAAACCCTTCTAATCGAGGTTCGTGTTCCAAATCTCTTAGCTTGTGTACTTTGGTTTTGATTTCTTCGTGCAAATTATTCAGATCCTCTTCAGCCTTCGATATTTCTAAACGGGACAACGCAAATTGTTAAGGCAATAATCAAAAGGAAGTTGTTAGGACTTACCTTTTCGTAAAATAGCTTTGCACTCTTCGGTGGGCCTCTCGACAAACACAGATCCTAATTGTATCCAACTGTTCCTATCGCTTACAGTTTCCAACGCTCTTAAGGCTTCTCTGAACTTATTCTGAGCGTTCGCCAATTCGAGTTTCTCTTCTTTTAGCGTTAAAATATCTTGACCCACAGTTTCAACTTCCTCCAGGTATTTAAATGATTTTTGCTGCTCTACTTGTGGTAATTTAGACATTTTTTATACCAAGGATCAATACATTGTCTTCGTTTTTCATAGACTCAAACACATCTTAGTCACGGCACATATAATCTTAGTAATAAACTTGGCCAAATATTTAGGTTGATAGTTGATAGGAAGGTAGAATTTGAATATTATTGTTGATGGTGGTGTCTAATGTTTGTTTACTTTTTATACGGTTACGCCCAGTGTTGCCAATGGCATGAAAGGGCTAGGCCAAAATCATCAGATTTTGATGTAAATTATGTTAAAACCTGAAGATGGCGGGACAATCAAAATATATCTACAATGACTTTATACAAAGTCACTATAAATATATCCTTTCTGATTCCCCATTTATAATTATGTATAAGATAATTATGTGACAATCGGCATATCGGCAACACTGGTTACGCGTACGCCGATCCGCAGCACAGATTTGGCGACATTGCGCAGTCCTTTGAATAAAAAAGGTCTTTTTTTATTCAAAGGCGCAGTCAGACATTTTAAGGTTAATTATTCTGAATCTTTTCGCATTAAGGCCATTATGGTAATAACAAAAAAAAACGCTGTGTCTAGCCTCCCGGTATCCGAATAAATCCCGGTAAAATATAATGGCGGTATGATGACGTAATGGTCTACCGGTATTTACAATAATCCCGGTAGATTTTGTTCTCGTATTACAATATGTCTTCGTGATGCAATCAATTTGTCGCAAGGGCTCTCGTGGTATAGAGGTTTAGATAGTTGGGTCTCACCTGGACGGCACGGGTTCGAACCCCATTGCTTTTTTTTTTTTTTTTAAGATTATGTTTCGAAACAGTTTTTTTTCTTGATTTTGGGTATGTCTTGTGTTAGATTGGATTAGCACCTGGTTAGTTTCCTTTTCTTGAGCCCCCGTAGCGAGCCAAGCGAGCGGAGGGTCATGCGGATCGACCAATAGGAGGGGCCGATTTTGATATAGTCGGCTACGCCTGTAAAGGATCTTTAAATGCTAATTATTTTATAAAATCTAACGGGATTAATAGAATCATCGGCAGAATATTACGTCATCAATACATACCGGGATTTATGCGGACATCGGTACCGGGAGGCTAGCATAGCTTGATATAATTACCGGTAGATTTTTACGTCATTATATATACGTCATCATTTTACCGGGATTTATTCGAATACCGGTACCGGGAGTCTAGACACAGCGTTAATAGAAACACCGGCATAATATTACGTCATCAATACATACCGGGATTTATTCGGATACCGGTACCGGGAGGCTAGACACAGCGTAACAAAAATAACAAGAAAGGACTCTGCTTAAACCAACTCAACTGACCCTCATTTTGAAATTAATTATAATTTGAAATTAAACCAAAAAGAAGAAAAAACAATTAAAAACGGAAAATAACACACTTGGCAACAGCGGCACGTGGCAGCAGACCGGAATGCGAGATTTCAGTTACTAGTGCACTTGTGAATGAGAAGCGTCTGATTGGCTAGCTACATGAGGTGATGTATGTCTTCGCGATGCAACTAGCTGTTTGCATATGCCTTCCTGATGGTCTAGGGGTTTGCATGGTTGACCTTCGTTTCGGCGACTCGAATTCAAATCCCGTCGGTTTTGTTTTTTTTTTAAATATACAGTTTTTCTTCTTGATTTTTGAGTTTCTCTTGGGTATGGCATGGGTTAACACTTGGTTAGTTTCCTTTTCTTGAGCCTCGGAGCGAGCGGAGGGCCATATACTTGCCAATTGCAGGTATTTAAACCGCTTGCATTCACAAGTGCACTAGTAACTGAAATATCGCGACCGGAATACGATTCTTTTCTTACGGCACCATGCACCGACTCAATCTTAGACAAGGAAAGAAGAGGACAGATAACATGGGAAAAAGCCTGTTACCAGCTGCCACATAAATTACTGGGTAACTTCAATAAATTAATTGAAATTATAAGTAATAAATAATAATTAATAAGTTAAAGTAATTTTCAGTCGTAAAATAATATAGCCATTTTATAGGTAGAGTATAAAAAATATATTACCTACGCCTCTGTTGAATGACTCTCCTTGAAGAAGATTTATGGCTTTATTGATTATTTGATGACTGAAAATATCCAAGATCGGGTATTAAATTACTCTCGATAATTAAATAAACATCCCTACCATGATATACTCAGAGGTAACACAATGTGTACATTATGCATTAATATTAAAACAAGAAATATGCAAATAAACTACAAGGTCAGCAGACAATAATTACCTGTGAAATGAAATTCCAGGCTCCTTCTTCTCACTTCGACTCTTGCAACCATATGCCGAACAATTTACCATTATGAATCTTAGTTTTTATCTCTCTTTGTTTAAAAACTTACAAATAACTGCAAAATAGCACCGCCACAACAATAGATGTGTCTGCCACATAAATAATGGCCGCCGCTCTGAAAAGGCTTCAATTTCAGTACATTGGCTTAATGTCATGCTACTCGTTAAAAAACGTGTTAAACGATTTCCCCCCTTCTCGATAAAATTTCGAAAAAACGGGGACGTGGGGGGGTGGAGAATAGTCGAGAACCTATGTCATTGAGCCCTGCCAGCAGGGCCTAATTTCGTCAGAATTTCGATCCGAGCCACCGTTAAGGCAGAAATTGCGAAAAACTGCGCGATTTACAAGGGGCCCTCCCTAAAGACCCCTTTAAAAGCGAGGCCTGGCATCCCCGATTTAATTCCAGTTAGCCCACCACGTTGTACATCTACCACGAAAATATAGACCCTGTAGGTCATCTCCTTATACCGGAGCCTACCGGATAAAAACCGCGCGGATCGCCTGGGAGCCTATTCGCCAGCCGATTTGGGGTTATTTTTCGAGGGACGAAAGCAAACGACTGAACTAAGAAAAATTTTGATATCGAAAAATTTTAAAAAAATTTGGCTCCTACCGCGGAACCTATTAGAGATAGGTTCTTGCCGAGGTCGTTGGGCATCGTCAAAAACCCCCCTAACCCGAATTTCAACCTTGCAGGTCAAAGGGCACCAATAATACCTATTTAGGAGCCCCTAGGAGACTTAGCGATTTCAAATTTTAGTTGGGGGTTCGGACCGATGCCCTTCACCCCCTGCCGAATACGAACATGTTTGATCAAAATTTAGGTCAAAAAGGGCCGGTAGGAGCCGGATTTCCAATAGGCTCTAAAAAAGGCAAAAAACCGTCTCCTAAATATAAAATGATCTACGAAAGCGTTTTTCTCCAAAATAATATTTAGGGGTCCAAAACCACGATTTTCCACTTTCAAAACCGATGGGGCGAGCGTTCTCCTAATAGGAGCTGCAGATCGAAAATCGCGTAGAATACTTTTTTTAAGTCTAATCGGTGCAGGGGACAATTTGAGGATCTCGTTTTGAAATTTTTTTTTTCGACCTCATCCGGCTCCTACCGCGGAACCTATCGCACGTAGGTTCCCGCGCGGGTTAAAATCGAACTCAGCGTCACCAAAAACCCCCCTAACCCAAATTTCATCCATCTACCTCTACGGGAACACAGGGCCCCTGAAATACGGGCTCCAAAGTTCCAATTTTTTTTTAGTTTAAACGGTCCCCTTTTGACCTGCCACACCGACTTTCAACGTTTTCCACCTATTAAATCGATTTGTTTTATCGCGGGGCCTCGCCCCTAGGGACTACATTTTTGTAAGTCCATATTTGTTTTCCCCGACCCCGAAAACCCCCGGGACCCTATTTTCGCCTAAATCTAAGCTGTCTCGTGTTCGGTCTAATCTAAGGACTCAATGTTAACGTCACTTTAGGGCACGGTCACAAAGTGACCGTGACTTTAGAGTACTGCTAACTCATCACGCATGGCCCTCCACTCGTTCCGGGGCGTAACCAAACACATCTAACTGAAAGTAACCCAAATTAATAAAAAGAAATAACAAGAGTCTAGCGCTCCAACTAAATTTTCAATGCGAAAGCCGTGCATGTGCAATGGCGCAACAAGAAAAGAGTAGTATCGTTGGCAAACCTTAAATTAGATATCTTGATTCCACCAATTCATCCTGAGAAGAGTATCGTCGGAAAACCTTAGATCAAATATCTTGATTCTCAGTCTCATCACAAACTCGGAATAGATGTTACACAACACAACCTTGACGAACTCCTTTCTTTGTTGTAGTTTAACCAGACATGTTAGCGTCAACTCTTATTCGAGCTGTTGTATAAAGAAATATCAGGTGGTCAGGAACTTGCATGGAGAGAAGAATTTTCCATTTACGTTTGGCAAAGGCCTTAGAGTAGTCAACAAAGCAGATATAAACTGGGAAACAATGCTCCCTAGTTTTCTCAACAATTTGCCTCAAGTTCATCTGTTCTCGTGTACTACGTCCGTTTACAAAACCTGCCTGCTTTGGAGAGATTTGCCAGCTAACAAAACCCTCTAAACGAGATTGCAGAATATAACATAAAGTCTTTGACATAACCTTGCTTGAATGAGATTAATAAGTTGTTTTTTTGATTTGACGGTCGGAAAACTATAGTATTAGGAGTTTGTTTTATTTTAAATGATTGGAAAATGGTAAAGAACTATCAATAGTGTTGGCTTTTTTAACCGACCATTACTTACTCTGTAACAACCTGCCATTTTTCGTTAATGGTTAAATAATTGTACAATATTGTCAACTACTTAAAAGCATTAATTAAATATGACCCTGTCTTAAGTTTGAACTTGACAAATGTTATATAAACATTTACTGTTAATTATAAACAACTTGTGGTTGACGGGAGCGATTTTAATCTTTAATGATGCAGCCATCAGCATTTTGTAACATATAAATACGCAGGCAAGCGCCAAGTTCATCAGGCTTTCGGGTCTCTAAATTCCGCTCAGTCTAGTTGAGGTACAGCACACAGGTGCGTACACTTCTAGTTGTTCTATCCCACAACCCCCATACATGTGAACACCTGTGCACAGGCACAGGGCGATTAGGTCCTTACCTAAGCTGGGTGGACGTATGCACAGGTATATGGCATGTGGGGGCTACTAAAAGAGAGTCGAATTTACGAGTGAAGTATCAGAATTTCCAGTAAAGGGATAGTTTTTGGGGATTTTAAAAAAGTAGTGAATGTGCCTTAGCAACCTGTGAGAAACTTAAACTAAAAAGAAAGGATATCAGAACGAATACATAAATAAAAGACAACTCCGTTCCATGGAAACATTTTTTACACGTCAAATTCGAACTCTCCGATTCAATTATTGTGCAAAGTCGAAACACATAAAATCCTGTTAAAAGGTTTTATGTGCATCTGGGATACTTTATTTGTGCTGAAATAAAACACAAACACATAAGAAAAATGGCACATATTATAATTATGTACTTATATTACATAGAGTTGTTAATGTAGTCTAACTGTATAATCTAAGTTGTTCTCTCATCACACAATATTTTAATCATATATACTTTATATACTTAAAACACATTCGCATTAAAACGTTTATACAAGTCAAGGTACGCTTTACAAATTTGTCCTAGTCACTTTTAATAATAATAATATTTATTTCTCGGGCGTGAGTCTTAAATGTTTCGCCATTGTTAAGCGTAACTACAAAAATATACTCGGGGAATATAAAAAATGCTCTCGCCAGACTTTATACTAGAAATCCTTAGGTTAGCAAATTTACATTTAAGACGCACGTCTGCACTTAAGAAAAGGTTAAACAAGTGAACCTTTACATTTTGTCGTTTTGAAAATATTGGCAAAACTTGCAATAATTCGGCTGCCTACTGAAACTTTTTTCAAAAATCTGTCTGTCGCTGCCAATGTTAACGAAAAAGAACGAAAAAAAAAAACAGGCTGCCAGTGGAATGAAATTAACACGAAGGGAGTTTAAACTATATGAATAATTACTTAGTAGAATTTTTTGAATAACAAAACGGAATTCTAATTATTTCAGTGATATATTTTAATACTAAGTAGCTAAGCCTCCGTTTTTACAATAAGTATCTGGTTGTGTGTAATGTACACATCTCCATTCCTAATAAAAATTTCATCTAAAATGTCTTTAAGCAATTTGAAATTAAAACCTCTAGAATGGATTGCAAATATACTTTTCTCAAATTTCATATTCCTTGAAAGAGGCTCTTAACTGACAATTCCATAAATTGGAGAGTGGAAATTAAAAAGGTCTATGCACCTTACGCTTTACCAAGTTGACCAAGTGCCAGATTATTAATTAACATCATCAGCAACTCGGGGATCCTATACAGAGCGAATCATTACACCCGGAATAAATAAATAAAATACTTTCCGAGGCCAGATTTAAATTACTTATAACTATTACTCGCCAGTACCAGATTCGGGAAGCCTAAATCATGACTAAATTATAAATCTCCCAAGTACCCTGGATTGAAATTGAACAGTTAAAAAAAAAGATTTTCTGGCATTTCACAAGCAGTGATTCTCAGCCTCGACTGCATTTTAGCCAAAAGAAGCTAATTACATTGCAATATAATCAGTTTTATAAAAATAAATCACAGTAACATGGACATGCTAATGTACCTAGTTAATGTATACATACCTTTAGTGTTAGCAATTCAGACTACTGTATTTATTTAGTTTATAGTGGTAGACCTGAAAATAATTAGGGTTATATATCTATCTATAGTTGGTAAGAAGAGTAGAGTTGAGTCAGCAAGTAAATGTCGTGTGCATTTGATCAGTGTCAATATTCCAATATATAATAAAGTTCAGTCTGTTTTACACGGGTTATTATTCTCCAAAGCTCCAAAGTTAACAGGTTATGGGCCCAGATCGTAGTTGGGAATTCAGGTAGTCGGAAGAATTTGAAGAAAAGTGAAATAAACAGTGCGAGTAACTTTGTTCGGAAGTGTATCGGCATACGTCAGTCGTGTGTACAAGAAAAGTCACTATGGTCACGGCACAACAAACAGTTTGATGGATCTGGGTATTCAAACTGGGAATTTAGGGTAAAATTGTTGTTGGGACATCACGGGGTTTTGGAAATGCTGACTCAAGAACCACCTACTGCTGAGACAATGGTGAAAGGAAAAACAACAGCCAAAGAAATCATTAAACAGCTTACGAGGTACGTACATGAAATCACGTGTGACAAATCAAGTACAACTTCAAAGAAAGCTAAGGAATTTGAAGTTTTCTGGTCAAGGTGCACTAAATGAATTCATTATTGAATTTGAAAAGACTGTCTACAATCTGAGAAATGGTGGAGGTATAATTCAAGAAAGTGAAGTTATATCCCAGTTGCTCGCAGCAATGCCAGACTCGTATCAAGGAGTGGTCCTGTTTTGTCAAGGTAGCTCAGTTACATTGGATTTTGTCAAGAGTAAATTACTTACAGAGGAAAACAGACACAGAAAAGATGAAAATAAACGAGGAATATCACAAGCTTTTAGTGGGTTTAGAGGAAGATATGGTCAAGAGTTTAGAAACCGACACAATCAAGGTGGCAATTCGGGTGGTAATGTGAAATTTTCCTATAACTGTTATTATTGTGGCATGAAAGGACATAAAAAATCGGACTGTCCTAAGAGAAAACAAGATATAAAGGGCTCAAATAAAGGTTTGGTTAATGTAGCCGATCAAGAAGAGGAAATGGCCTTTATCACTTCAATGGAGATTCCGACTTTTCAAACAAACACTGATAATATGATCAAGTTTATTGTTGCCACCAACCATTTGGTAAATGCTGAAGCTGGAAAATACTTGTCAGATGTTAAAGAAGTACATTACAAAGTGAACGTTGCAAAAAGAGGTGAGGTTATGATTTGTAACAGACAAGGAAATTTGCATTTGCAAGATGTTGAAGGTAGGAAATTTAATATAAAGAATGCACTGGAATGTGAGCATTTGTCCTACAACCTGCTGTCAGTCAGAAAATTGGAAGAAAGAGGTCTAAAAGTTGTGTTTGAGGAAAAATGAAAACACAATTTTGGCAGAGGGAACATTGAGAAATAATCTGTAAGTGTTGGATTTTAAAGTGCAAATGATGGAAGCTAGTTTAAGTGCGGGTAATCAAGAATAGGAACTTTGGCTTCGAAGAATGGGACATTCTGCAAGATACCCTAGTGAAAAGTGAAGTGTGTCTTCAGGGGAAGCAAATCAAACTACCGTTTGTATCTTTGTCCAGCAAGAGAAGACCTACAAGAATTCTGGAAGTTGTGTCCTCAGATGTGTGTGGACCCATCACACCAATTTCGCATTGTCACTTTTATTGATACCTATTCTCACTTTACAGTTTGCTATTGTATTCAGCAGAAAAGTGAGGTTCTTGAGAAGTTTAAAATGTATGTGGCAATGGCTGAGGCAAAATTTGAATGTAAGCAAGGAATATTGAGATGTGACAATGGGGGGGGGGGGGGGGGGGAAGTATGTGTCAAAAGAGTTTATGACCTTCTGTCAACAATATTCAGTACACCATCCCTCAGAATCCACAGCAAAATGGCATAGCAGAAAGTTATAATCGAACAGGGTTGGAAAAAGCAAGATGCTTAATTTTTGATAGCAAAGTTGACAAATATTTTTGGAATGAAGCGGTGATGACAGCTGTGTACCTGATTAACAGACTCGAATCAGCAACACTTCCCAATAAGGTGACTCCAGCTGACATTTGGTATAAAGAAAAACCTAATCTGAACAAGATACGTGTATTCGGCTGTGATGCTTTTGTACAGATTCCAAAAGAAGAAAGAAAAGGAAAACTGGATATTTGTAGTAAGAAAACAATAATGATGGGATATACTGGAAATGGTTATCGAGTATGGGATCTCGAAAAAGGTAAAATTATAACAGCTAGAAACATTGTGTTTAATGAGAAGAAAAACTCTGTTACTAATACTAAACTAACCCAAAATATCAGAGAAGTGTTAGACGAAAATAGAGACTTAGAAACCAAGGAAATGATACCAGAAACTAAAACAAATGAAACTGTTGAGAACGACAAGGTACAAGGTACTCAAGATAATGTCTATCCATGTATCACACCGAATGACGGTCAAAATAGAAGAAGAAGATTGCCCAAGAGATTAGAAGAATACAATATGAAAAACTCAGATTTTAATGAAAGTCTAATTACTGCACTGTCAACTGGAAATTTGTGCTCAGATGTGCCTCAATCTTACGATGAAGCTATTTCCCTAAAAGAAGGATGGAAATAAGCAATTGAGAGTGAATAAAGTGCGCTCAAGGACAATAATACATGGGAATTAGTGGCGGTACCTGAAAATAAGACTGTTATAGACTCGATGTGGGTACTCCGAGAAAAGGAAATTAATGGACAACTTGTTAAGATGGCGAGGCTGGTAGCGCGCGGTTTTAAACAGAGTGATGGAACTGATGAAGTGTATGCACCCGTTGCGCGCATGCTAACTGTCAGAATCATATTGTCATTGAGTGTAATTAATGGAGACTTAAAGGGGCAAGTGTACATGGAAATACCGCAAGGCCTGGACGCTGATAAGAAAAATTACTGTATGGTCTTCGTGAAGCACCAAAATGCTGGTATGAAAAATTGCATAATCATTTGTTAGCCATAGGATTTATGAGATCAAAATCGGATTCATGCCTTTATTATGACTCTGATACATTTTTAATTATATATGTTGTTCTCAAAATCTATAGTAAGTCTATATACCAACGCGATAAAGGTTGAAGTGATTCGATTGCTGTACAGTTTGTCTTTGTGTTTTGTGTGTTATTTGTGAACAGTACAGTTGTGTTGCGTCTTAAAATCTGTATAAAATTGTGAGCTACGTCTTGGTCTTAACCATACGGCGAAATTACGCATCAAGCAATTTTAGCAGTTGGGGAGTTTTAGGATTGCGCTTCGCTATTTACAAGGCAAATTGCTCTATTATGATGAGATTTAAGTGTTGCAGGAACAAACATTTCTCCAATTATATTTGCATTGTATGCCACTCGGTATTCCACCCTAGTTGCCTTGAACGTTTAACATGTGTAAAATTGGGAGGATACAGAGTGTTATGTTCAGAAAGTTGCCAGGAGTCTCATAACGAGAAGGAAGACCAAACGAAGCAATTTAGGGTGCAATTAGACCTGTTAAAGAAGGAGCTAACTGAGAAAGGAAGATACATCGAGAGGCTTAAAAAGTTTTGAACTGGAGGCGTCGGAAGCTGAAAAATCATTTTCTCTCCAGATTTCACAATTGACCTCAGAGATAAAAACCATGCAAGATAAGGAAGCTCATCTTGTCTCAACAGCCGAAGAACACAAGGAGATGACGCGCGCTTTGAAGAATGAGCTTTCAGAACTGAATTTGCTGAACAGAAGTTTGATAACTTCAATCAATACTTTAGAGGTTCAAAATAATCTCCATTTAAAGGACATGGATTCGTTTAAAATAAAGTTAGAAGAACTACAAAAGTTCACCAACAGCACCAACACAGCGGTGAAAGAACCAGAAACAAAGAAACACACTGGAGCCCTTCTTAAAAGACGAGATGAAATATTGGTCATTGGTGGAGATGGCGCTAAGAAAACTGGGTACCTGCTGAAAAAATCCACCGGAGGTTTATTTGACACGAACTGTCAATATCACCATAAGCGGCCGTTCACCGAGACTGTTCATTTATGTAGGACCATGAGTATGAACTTTAATAAGAACGATTTTGTACTTGTATTCATCTCCAACTATGAAGCTATTCAGGGGAAGCAGATATTAAAAAATGACTTGGATCTTCTGCTTGAAATAACGACCCACACCAATCTAATCCTTATCGGTTGTGGTTACAGTACCGGTCGTCCTGTGCTCAACGACTTTTTGCACAGGCAGTACTGTTTTCTGCAGAAATATTTGGGGGACAATAGGGGAGCTCGATTCATACCCGTCCCTGGTAGTACTTTTGCTGGCAACATGCACTTTGAAACCAAAACCGAACTCATCTCCTTTTTAACGAAGAATTACATAACTCCTAACGCAGCATCAGACAATTTTTTATCCCATTGGAGAATGGGAAACCATCGAACTTACTAAATATGTCCGCCTATTACCAGAATGTCGGGGGGCTCAGGACGAAAACCAGTCAACTCCTCTGTACAACAAGAGCCTCAGACTTTGATGTTGTTACCCTCACTGAGACGTGGCTGACGGATGACATCCATAATTCCGAGATGTTCGGCCGAAACGCTGATTGCCGTGAAATCTTATTTGAGCTCCTCTGTTCTGCCAAGCTGCGACAATTTCTTGTTTGAGGACACTTGGGTGAGGATTGAAAGTGGCCAATCTACGGTTGTTGTCGGATATGTGTATTTTCCTCCTAGTTCGTCCATGGAAACATTTTCGGACTTCATAAAACATGTGGAGCAAATAAAAAGAAAGTATCGAAATGCCAATATGCTGATCACTGGGGACTTCAATCTACCATCACTAAAGGGGACAAACGATAATGGGATTCTAGTTCCATCTGACCTCTCTCTACCAGCAGCAGAAACGTTTGTGACCGGAATGTTCCTCAGCGAGTTCGTTCAAGCAAACCATATTGCAAACGAGTTTGGAAACTTCTTGGACTTGGTTTTTCATGATGATCTTTGTGGGTTTTCAATAGGGGATGCGAGTTTGCCATTATCCAACCTTGTTCAGCATCACAAACCTATAGAGATGGTCTTTGCTTTTCACACATCTCCAACTGTACCAACGACCGAGAGTAGTGTTTATAACTTTAAAAAGGCAGACTATGGCTACTTTTCTGATGTGGATTGGAAGGTTCTGGAACAGTGCAGAGTTGTCGATGACTCAGTAGCGTTATTTTACGAAATACTTTATGATGCTGTAGAAAAATCCGTTCCAAAAATCTACAGAAAAAGAGGCAAGTTTCCAAAATGGTACACCACAGAGACTATCAGGACCATTAGGAAGAAGAACAAGGCCTACCAGAAGTATAAACGCTCAAATTCTCTAGCCGACTACAATAAATATTCTTTACTCAGAAGCAATGCAAAGCACCTTGTGGAAACTAGCTATCTGTTGTATGTTTCCAATACTGAGCTGATGATTCCCCACAACGCCAAATACTTCTGGTCTTTCGTCGGCTCTCTAAAGAAACGTGGTGGTATGCCAAGTAGTATGATCTATAACAACAAACAACTGAACGACGAGAAAGAGATTGCTAATGCATTCGCGGATCACTTTGAGTCTTGCTATAGGTAGTAACATCGATGGGAGACTGCCCGAGTCTGAGTCCGTTGAATTTTTTGCGCACCACTTTACTACAAACGAAGTGGCCCGGAAACTGGAAATTTTGGACAAAAATAAAACCACAGGACTAGATGGAGTACCCGCGTTACTATTGAGAGGCTGTAGTTCAACTCTTGCAGTCCCTCTAAGTCAGATTTACCAGAGACCTTTCCAAGAGCATGGAAATACTCATCTATTGTTCCAATTTTCAAGTCAGGTTCAAAAAACGAGATCATTAACTATAGGGCCATTTCACTACTTCCTGTAATGTCGAAAGTGTTCGAAAGCATTATCACCGATGAAATCTTTGAGAAGTTCAAACATCACATTCCAGCAATGGTTTCTTTAAAGGAAGATCAACAACCACTAATCTGGGAGTTTTCCACAATTATTTGGTCAATAACATCGAAAACGGCTTCCAGGTAGATGTGATATACACCGACCTCACAAAGGCATTTATGTATGTAATGTTAAGCAGGCCAGATTTGAGTTTTGCTATCACATATTTCAGTCAATTTCAAAAGTATTATGATAAAGAACATTGGAATCATTTAAAAACTGTACTCAAATATTTAAAGTTAACAAACATTTTTGGTCTGAAGTATGACACAAGTGACTGTCTCTTTATCTAGTGCTGAAGCAGGTATACTGCTCTTTCTAACTGTACTACTGAATGTATATTCATTGCACAATTAATTAAAGAAATATTGAAAAGAGATGTATTTCCTTTAACAATATATGAGTAACCAAACACATTGATGTGAAGCATCATTTTATAAGAAATTGTATTAATCAAAACGAAGTGTGTTTAGAGTATACTGCCCTCATAAGAAAAAACCATGTATTCCACAATTTTTGTGACACTGACATACTTGATTCTTAGGACTTAGATAGGCTTTATGAACGTTATTATGAAGAAAAAACCGCGTATTTTACATTTCTAATCAATAATATCGTTAATTGCATATCACGTATTTGCAGTCGCGGCGACTAGAACGACTGAACACAAACCACGTATTTATCTGTTATTAAGAAATAACCGCGTACAACGGTAGTAGGCCTGCATGTACGCGGTTGTTACTAAGCATCAGCCGCTTTCGCGCTTTTCCGCGGTTATTCTCTCTGTGACAACACTCAGAATCATAGTTTTCGTCATTTGAGTAGTGTTATATACGGCAGTATTAAATATGAATCGTGGGCGATATCTAGTTAATCTAGCATTAAACAATGCAGAAAATAAACCAAAATATGTGGAAAAGTGTAATTTCAGTAGTGAAAATACAGAGAGTAACATTAAATTTTTGTCAGTATCGGAATTACCAGTGTTTTTCGAGGACAATCAAGAAATCGGCCGTATTGAGGGGGATTAATCCTACGTTTTAGAGAAAAGTAAGTGAAAAGAAAATAATATCTTTAAATATTTGAGTTTCTCATTATAAATTTAAAAACTGCAACAGGTTCCCAGAACTTAATCAAAGGGACTGTTGGGGAAACACCCCAACACGTGCAGAAACTATCGTTTTTCGCCGTATAGTTTGGTGATAACACCCTGTATGTATGTAGAATGAATGAGCCATAATTAAACTTAAAATAGATTTATTTCACCCCGGGTACAATCCAATTTGTGCATTTAAATTAGCATATGCCAGTTCTTCAAAACCCCTTAGTCCAAACCTAGACGGACGACCCCTTAATGCGATCCTGTACACTAGCTCTGTCGGTATAATAGATTGCAATATAGCCAACTTTCACTCGGAAAGGAAATCGTTCTTAATCGTATTCAATTCAATATATTTGTGTCTCAAATCAGCAGTGTGAAAATAGTCTGTCAAAGAAAGAAAGATGTTTTCCCCCTCTCAGATAAAAACCGACGCCGAGTTTTCCCGCGTTATGGTCCCTCCCGAAAGATCATATTTCAGTTCAGTTAAGACGTTCGCTTAAGTAGCAGTAAAACGTGCTGTTCTCCGGCCAAAGGTCAAATTCCTTTTTGGGCCAATTTCTCTTGTATGCACAAATATTAGAGAATATTTCGTGCACCTCAGTTATATTTGTCCAAGGTTGGACAAAGACCTCCTGTTGAGCTTTTTTAAAGCAATTCTTTGAAGTTAGAAACGATAGCATCCCCGTTCCCGTTGGACATTGGAATATAAAATGGCGGAAGGCAGACTGATATTCCTGGTCGAATTCCTGTAAAGCAAGGCAGGTAAAGCAGTCGAAAGGACAAGGTATGCTGTGTGAAAGTTACTAAGTTGAAGACGAAGTCTTAAAATAATAAAGATAAAAGCTAATTTCTAAATCAAACAATCAAGACGCTTCAGTAGACATTTTTAAATTTAAGAAACCTTTTGTAATTTTAGTTTTATACTGGAACGAATGATGAGTGATTGAAAGTTTTAGTCTAAGAATTGTATATATATTTTTTCTATTTAACAAAGAAAACATTGTTTGTTTATCTCCATTATGTTTAAATGCAATTTACACCTGCATTATTAAATTATATCAATACCGAATACATGTTTCAGTTTCTCTCACCACCCTATGTTATACTGTTCATTAAAAGTGGTTAATTAAAATACCACACCCTTCTTTATGGTTTTAAGCAATAATAAAAGAATTTGTGTATCCCGACCAGGGACTGTGATTTTCTATAATATTTGAATGTGTAAATCTAATGAAACAAAATATTTCATTTCGATTCATTTTAACTAAGCTGGATATCGAGATGGGATTGGATTTGTGTGTTTTCTTTTAATAAAAAGTATGTATTTTATATGATTCAAATTTTTTTTTTAGGTTTAGACTGTATTGACAAAACAAAAGGAACCTGTGAATCTCAGCATCATGTTGAAGCTTTTTCAAAAATAAATGAAACAATTGGCTCAGAGGAAAGCAGAAAACAACCAGAACAAGGTATATTAAAGCTATAAGTACATCATAATATTCAGCTCTTATTTCTTCTTATAGAAAAATGGGTACTTACTGGATTTATTTTTTATTCTACCATTTTGCTTCCTCATTTAATCATATTAGAATATCTTACGTTTTCACAAATATTCTCAATCTTGCCTTATCTATTTTTATTTTTAGTACGTTGAATTTGGAAAAAATAAATTTAATTAATTATTAGCTACAAAGAAAACGTGTATTTTTCTGTAAAGGTACGTATAAATATGACGAGACGAACGCGAGACGCGCCTCCAACGAGCCGCTTGAGGGAGGCTCGACGGAGGCTTGCAGCGATCCGTTTTCTGTCGGTTTTTGGGGCGACCTCAAAGGGATTTTGCGCGTCTAGTGGGACGGGTTTGTGGCAGGCTCGTTGAAAATTTAGTTTGCAGCGAGTTTGACGACGCGATAGTTGTTATTGGTGAATATGGAGTGGTCCGAAGAAACCATGTTACATTTAATGGAGGCCCATAAATTATTGAAACATTTTTGTATTGTCCGCTGATATGCTGGAACTTTAAATTATATAGCGCAGTTCGCCACCATCGCCGCGGTTTTCTCTTTTTATTTAATAAACGATGAAATTAATAAAGCACCACTGCACATAACTAATAGAGCATAGAGCTGCCGTTTGTTCTTCGTCATCACACGTGGCAGGGCTATTCTTTCTATACTCTCTTCTTCTCTTAATTACGCAACCATGATTATTCTATCGCACTTCTTCACGCAACACGATAATTCTGAAGTGAGCTGGAAAGCAAATCCAAAAGTTCGTCGATGGCTCGTGGCATGCGCGTTTCTCTTGATGGATACAGGATACTCGATGCAGGTTCGCGTCAAGCTCGCTGCTCCAAAAAAGTTCCTGCGAGCCACGAATTTCGATGAATAGGCTTGACTCGTGCGCGTCTCGCTATATTTATACGCACCTTTATATGTATGATGTTTTAATATATTTAAATATTCTTATTTTAGTATCTGTTCAAGAGAATTTTACTGATAAAATCCGATCAAACAAGGGAGACGACGATGTTGGATTTATAAGGATGACAGAAAGTTTCTGCATCATTCCAGAAAACTGTAAATTCATAATATTAGATTTCGAATGTCACTTGGAAGTTCAAGAAATCTGATTTGTACCGAAGTTTTGCAATTATTTCAAATAGTTTTTATTTTTAGGTAATGTTGAAATGGTGAATATTTATGATATTCAAGAACTTCAGCCACATTCTTGTAACATTACGAACAATAGTAAGTTTTTAGTCATATCATGCTTTAATATAATACTTATAGCAAATTGATTATTAAGTTGATACGTCTTTTTGAACTGTGTACAGGGTGTCCCAAATTCGAGTCTCATCATTGGGATCTCGGAAACCAGAAGAGATACGAGATCGGTCAAATTGAGGCAAAGTTGTGCAATTTGATGCTGATCAAAATGCCATCTTGAAAGTTTAAAAATTCCGAATACTTACGAAGATTTTTGGAAAAAACCGAATATTCGCTATTTCATTTTAATTTTTTTATGACTCTATTTGAATAGATATAACAAAATAAATTTCACATTCTCATTGCTTCTTTTTCTGTTCTACAAGATGGCGTTATCAGATTTTCAAATCGACGTTTCGTCTTTGGGCTACCATCATCAACTTTGTTTTTTTAAATACGACCCTTGATTTTTTATTACGGATTTTAAGAGCATCTAAAGTCCCAAAGCCAATAATGTATCGCACTTATTCGAAAAATTCATATTAATGGCATTTTCCATAAGAACTCAGGTGATAGAGAGAGACAAAAAACATATTTTTGGTAAGATTTTACCAGCAAATCATTAAAATGGTTTTTCCGAATAAGTGCGATACATCATTGGTTTTGGGACGTTAGAGACTCTTAAAGTCCGTAATAAAAAATCCAGAGCCGTATTTAAAAAAACAAAGTTGATGATGACAGCTCAAAGAAGAAACGTCGGTTTGAAAATCTGATAACACCATCTTGTAGAACAGAAAAAGTAGCAATGAGAATATGAAATTTATTTTGTTATATCTATTCAAATAGAGTCATAAAAAAATAAAAATGAAATCGCGAATATTCGGTTTTTTTCTAAATATCTTCGGAAGTATTCGGAATTTTTTAACTTTTAAGGTGGCATTTTGATCAGCATCAAATTCCGCAACTTTGCCTTCATTTAACGGACCTCGTATCTCTCCTAGTTTCCGAGATCCCAATGATGAGGCTCGAATTTGGGACACCCTGTACAGTAGTCTTTATAATAAACATTTTCAATTACGGAATAAGAAAATCTAAATCCGGGTATGTCCATAAAAACGTAGCCTGATAAATCTGTTGATGTTTATGTTTTTTGACTTATCACCCACGCATTGTACCGGTCAGTTAGTTGTCGATCAGTCCTGTCGTGGAATATGTTGCTTTTATGGGGAGTGTCATCAAAACATGGCTGCTGCTTCAGGCATACGCAGAATGCTTTCCATTGCGGGTTCTTAGATGCACGACCGTATTGGATGACTTTTATACACAGTTCAAATAGAAGTGTCAAGTTAGGAAACACTGATTAGGAAAAAGTGGACAACGAACACTGAATAATTATAAATTTTATAATAATATTGGCATTTTTATAGAAGCTCTCCTTAAATTTTCATGATTTTTGCATGATTTATTTGCGCATTTCTCTTGCAAACTTAATAATGATTGAAGGACAGGAAGCAGAAAACATAAACCCTCATCAAAATCTTCAAGGACAACAAACTTCGGCAACACTGGACGAAAGCATGACCGAAAAAGAGATGTCCCTAGACGATGCTACGGTTACAGAAATTTTGGCAAACGCGACCGAGGAAGAAATGCCTCTAGACGAAGCTACAGTTGCTAAAAGTCTGGAAAATATGACTGAGGATGGGATGTCTCTAGGCGAAGCTACAGTTAAAGAAACTTTGGGAAATATGACCGAGGAAGATGTGTCTCTAGACGAAGCTGAGATTACGGAAACCCTGACAAAACGTGGTACGGTAAGAAAACGGAAATTGTTCCATGAAAGCCCTGCCAAACGCAAAATAAAGAAGAAAGCTCAACGAGCTAGCAAACATATTGTACTTCCTGGCTGTAAAAAAACATGTTTTCGTAAATGTCACGATTTTGATCACTGAGGAAAGAAGACAATGCATCAATCAGCATTACTGGAATCTTCCATGGCATGAACAAAAAATGTTTATATTACATAACACGTCCAGGGACGCAGTAAAAAGGCGGTATAATCGAAACAGTGAAAACTGTTATAAGAAAATGTCTACAATCAAATATTTTTTGAAAAACGAAGTTGATTCTAAGACACCTGTATGCAAAACCTTCTTCCTAACAAGTTTGGGCTTCAAAAAGAACTGCGATTGGATTATAAGTAGTGTATACAGTAAGATTCCAATGATGGATACCTTAAATATTAAAGATGGTAGAGGTCGGAAAAAATGTTCTAATAAACTACCCAGCAACGATATAAAAGACCATATTATAATGAGTTTCAATACTTCAAACTCACACTATCGACGAGAACATGCACCTCCCTCATCGGTTATATCTGCCAAGCGACATAAATATTACTGTAATGTATAACGATTTCAAAGAAAAATTTCCAAGCTTTTCATGCTCTTATGATTTATACAGGACAGAAGTGAAAAAATTGAATATTGCTTTCACAAAACTTGGAAATGAAGACTGTGAAAAGTGCGAAGAATATTCATTCCATAATTATTCTCATACTAAACAGTCTTTAGATAGAGATTGCGAAATCTGCAAGTTGTCGTGTGAATTTGATCTGTGCCAATATTCCAATATACAATAAAGTTCAGTCTGTTTTACACGGGTTAATATTTACCAAAGGTCCAAAGTTAACAGGACATACCTTCAGAGCCTTGCTACGTTTTGCTTATACTTGGCACTAGGACCTTCTAGTGGTTTATATTCTAGGCATGAAATCGGTTTATTTTTTTTAACGCTTACACCCTTTTGAATTTCCACTCTTAAATTATGAAATATTTTCCGGCTCCTCCTTACTGAAATAATTAAAAAGGTTTATCCTAACAATCAAAACAATAATAATATATAAATATAAAATGGCTAAAAACTAAAATAAACAAATTGATAATACAACCATTTAAGACGATTCACCTAAAGAATATACCTATAAAAAGTTAAGGCTTAAGAACTAATAATAACCTTAAAAAAATTTTAAAAAACAATATCCAAAGCAATAATTAATTACGTTCAAAATCGATTTGTGGTCGTTTGGAGTTCGGTTCGAAATGTTTCAATATTTGTACCAAAAATTCAAGCGTTTCGAACCGAACCCAAGCGACAAATACTGAGCTTAACATAATAAAAACCATCTTACATTCGACAAAACTACGGTGGATAAAATCTAAAATGTAGAACTACAATAACGAGTTCGCCTTAGAATTAAAAAAATAATAAATAAAACGTTTTTAAGTAGGTAGTAGGCATGTCTAGACGTATCTATGTTCTCGTTTCATTTTTTCCAAACGATGGCATTGATCATCAATAAAAAAAAATTGGGCACAAATCAAAGCTAAAATTATGTACATCCACATAAACATCCTTTGAGGATCAGAGATATAACAAATAATCCTCAAAAGACATCCATCTACGACATGATCAAACCTGCGTTTCGATACGTACGCCAAATTTTGGTAATTTTTAGTCGGGAAAGACCTACGGCTTTTATAAATATAAATATATATATTGCATAAAGACATGAAAAGTGTATATTTACAAACATAAGTAATTTTAAGTTTAATCAAAAGAATACTATACTGGCGCTTGATCGAGACCTATATGTGGTTCGAGAATATACGTCTTCATCTAAGTAAATTTGTCGTTATCACCCAAGATTATATTTAATTGTGTGTAAAGCATGGCATCCCTTGTGCTGCTCAATTGAAATAAGAAATCTGTCATCGTCTCGTTTCAATTGAACCCGGCTGCGGAGTTCCTTAGAGACGGTACTGTCTCTGATTTTTAAAATCCTTTGCTTGTAATTCACTTTTTCTCCAATTATCTTATCTTCTAGCTGAGTTATTTAATTAGTTTCAAATTCAGATAAACGCTTTGCGAGCAAAATGGGACTTTATTTAACTTGTAGACTCGCAGAGAATGTACAAGAGCAAATCCCCGAACCAAAAAGGTCCTCGAAAAATTCTCGGCGGTCCGCAATCGGGTAAAATCGATACAAATAAACGTTTTAGTTCTCACACACAACATGGCAAGTCGCTAATTATCAATTGAATACAATTTTTAAGCGATGTTGCTACGTTGTCTGCAAAATACTCTAGTGCAGTACAAGGGATGTCATTAATTCTAAAGAGTTGAAATAACTTTGTTCCGTTTGAAAATCATTCAATGGCATGCATGGCACTCACTTTAATTCGAAGGGTCACGTACCAGAAGTTTCGTTTATATTTCGACTACTACCTATGGGCACAAAATATACACGTTAATTTAATGCCTGATATGGCAACATTGATAACGGGCATATGCATTGATATTCAATTTAGATAAATAAAAAATAATAATAATCCATGGTGCTTGGCGATATATCAAAATTCAGTTCAATTTCCATATCGTTGAAAGACCTTATTCATTGTAGACATTGAGACATACTCATAAGGTACCTACGGTTGTGCTACTGACCTTCAAATGTTCACCAAGTAAAACCTAAATGTACTCTTTTTCTAAGATACACAAAACTATGTCCTACTTTTTTGTGCATTGCGCATTTGGATTTTAGCCCACTGTGCAGCCATTCGATCGCCTTCCAATGAACCAGTAGGCGGGTGGTGACGTCACAAGTGTATATTAGCAAGAAGCTTATGTCGCTGTTTCACTTTGTTGCATTACAAGTGGCTATACTAATGATGAAGAGAGAACGATATTTTGTCCTAGCTAGTAGCATCTCGTTTGTTTACGTTTGCCTTTGCAGTGAGTTGTAGGCGCAGTATGCAAGCAAAATCAAGTATTTCATCGCATACAATAAATATGGCTGAAAATTGACATGCTAAGACTTATGAATCCAAATGTACTACAAGGATATTCATGTAAGAATATCTGTTTGAACTTACCCCCGTGTAGACGAATATCGAAATATAAATGAAAAACATTTTTCGAAACCCTTCTTCCAGTGCATATCTTATAAACTACGATTTAAGCAGTTTCAAAATCGAAAAACCTTAAAGCTAAGAGATAAATTGTCATGAAGGGTCTATAAATGGCAAAATAGAGGAGATCAAAACGTAATACAGTAATTAAAAAAATTAAGTAGCTGTCTATCTCGTTATACGCAAACTATACTTTATTAATGTATAAAGTATATACTATAAAAACTAATAGAGAGTATTTTAAGAGGTTTGGCACATTCGAACTTCTCGAACCAAATATAAATGCTTCGTTTGAATCGATGTTGGGAGAGAAACGTCTCGTTTTGCCGTTTTGTTTGGGTTATTGGCACCCCGTATTTAAATATGTACAGGGTCTTGCTAGAAGGCCGCGGAGTTTTTTTCAAAAAATCGCACCAGGCACAGAATGTTTATTTCTTTGCTTTAAATCTGAAGAAATATCTCGTCATTCATAAAGATGGATGCCCGGAGGGTAAATTACGATTCATCTTTAATGGAAAAATTACTAAAGTGTTTCTATTACATAACTTTACAGCCAAAATTGAATAGGTCGATTTGTCGGGCCAATACCGGGTGTCAACGAAATCGTTTAACAACGGACCATTCAAATGCTTTTTTAAGAAGAAATTTGAAATTTTAGCTGAACATATAGTTTATGAAAACTCAGACTTTCCACTAAGAAACAAATGGTCAAACCGGAAGTGAGAATGAAGCAAGAATTTCAAATACAACCCTGCAAATATTTTTAGATATTTGAATAGAGCTTGAAATTCCCTTTCCAGCGATGTGTCAAAAGTTGTAATTTTTTTAAAAATGGCGGCGTAGAGGGCATTTATTTCAAATTCAATATGGCGGCATTTTGGCATCACCAATGGATTTGTTGTCAAAATGTCGGTTGATATAGGAGACCCGATAGGTTTTAATGCACATTTTTCTCACTGTTGAAACTTCTAAATATCTGTTATAAAATTGAAGCATTTTCAGTTTTTCTTTAAAATGTCAAAATTTATGTATTTTTTTCTCGAAATTTTGAATAGAACCCTATACATGTTTTTAAACATTTAGATAAAGCTCGAAATTCCCTTTTGAACGATGTATCACAAGTAGCCATTCTTTTTAAATATGGCCTTGTAGAGGGCATAATTCAATATGGCGTCGCGCCGCCATATTTAAAAAGAATGGCCACTTGTGATACATCGTTCAAAAGGGAATTTCAAGCTCTATCGAGATGTGCTAAAATATGTACAGGGTTCGATTCAAAATTTCGAGAAAAATTGACATACATTTTGACGTTTTAAGGAAAAACGAAAAATGCTTCAATTTTATAACAATTATCTAGAATTTCCAACACTGAGAAAAATCTGCATGAAACCTATCTTGTCTTCTACATCAACGGACATTTTGACAAAAAAATCCATTGGGGATGTCAAAATGCCGCCATATTGAATTTGTGATAAATGCCCTCCATGCCATTTCAAGCTCTATTCAAATATGTAAAAATATATGCAGGGTTGTATTTGAAAATCTTGCCTCATGCTCACTTCCGATCAAACCGGAAGTGATATTCATTTGTTTTTTAGTGGAAAATCTGAGTTTTCATAAACCATATCTTCAACCAAAATTTCAAATTTATCCTTAAAAAAACATTTGAATGATGCATTGTTAAACGATTTCGTTGACACCCGGTATATGCACAATTTTGGACCAGTCAAATATTTCAGAAATGCATGTTTTAGGGTTTAGTCTGAACGGTCAACATTAGTATTTCAAATAGCAATTGTCAATAAAAATTATACTTGTCTAGAGCCACAGTCGATGCTTCTTTTACGGATGATGTAAATAACGGTTGTGCGGGAGGTCTCTAATATCGTTCGAAAATATGGCAAAACGCGCAGGCAACGTGCATGTTTAAAGCGAAAGGACATTACGGCAATAGTTCAGCGGAAGAGAGAAAGCAACATCGGGTGCAGAGAATGCTGATTGGTCAGAAGGGTGTGACGGGAGGTGCCATATAGTAGATTCGTGAACAGGCGTCTAGGGATTGGGCTAAATTTTCGATGCGAAACCGTGCATGCGTAATAGCGACACAAAAATAATAAGTATTATTATGGCTTTGCTCCGCTCGATACGGGGGCTCAATTAACAAGAATTAATCAAAACTAACCCAACATTAAGAAAAAAGAGTAAATTGATAGAAACAAACATAACCTGAAAAAAAAGTAAACAAAGCATCTGTTACGACCGAGGGGCATCGAATCCGCAACGCAGAAATGACAGGCAATACGTCTACCCACTACACCATCGAGGCGTTGAAGGAATTTTGCTAGAACGTAAAGACATAGATAATTCAAATATTTCGGCCATATTACGCTTGCACGGTTTCGCATCGAAAATTTAGCTTTGGCCCTAGCCGCTTGTGATTCGTGAGACATGAAAATACAGGTAGTGTGCCGTGACTTGGGAAGTTTTTGTTTGGGTTGGAAACGCGGTTTTCCAAAAGGTGATTTTTCTTCCAGCTTTTAGAAAAAGGAGAAAATAATCTGAAAAAAGTGGGGATTTTCATCAAGAATTCAAGTCGGGTGCTTGAAGTTCCTACAGAAGAGTTTGTGGCTCTTTTATCGTCGAAATAATAACAACAGAAATGTAAGTTTGTTCCGATTAGTTTAACCTCGTTAATAAAAGAACTTTTTTGAATGTTTTCTTCAGTGACTAGTATAATTTCGCTTGAACTGAGTTTATGGACGTTTAAGCTGGATTTATAGTTTTCGTAAAGCAAGAAGTAACGATGAAATGTTCAATTCCATATCTTACGGCTTACGTTATCGATTCGGTCGACATCGGCTTCTCTCGGGCGATATTTAACCTGATTGGCTACCGCCATTTTTGTCGATGGTTTTGTTTACATTGCGTTTCTGTTTGTTTTCTTTAATTATTTCAGCATTATTCGTTTCTATACAAGTCATTAAAGGATTATAAAGATACCAATAAAAGAAGCAACGTCTGGGACTCTTGTGAGACAATTATTGCTTCTGCAATGTGTATCACCGGTATGTAGGTAGAATGTTAATAATTATTTAGAATTTTCTAAATTTATGGTATTTTATAATTGAAGAGATACAAAAAGTGTGGAAGGGAAGAATTGGAGGGAGATACGGGAAGGAAAGGATAATATTTACCATAAACCTGAATTTGACAATTAACAAAACAGGAAACAAATTCTTATGGAAACTATGAATCAAAAATGTTTGTTACTGCTTACATTTTACTTTCTATCGATTATTGCTTAGTTCTTATTTTACGAAAACTATAAATCCAGCTTTGCATTTGCTATGCTATTTTAGACGGTTTAAGTAGGGAAGTTTTAAAGCCATAAGGCCTGTTCATTTGGCTTTGCTCAACCTGCTCGTAAAATCAAAAAAATCAGCTTGGAGCAGAACACGAAATACCATTAACTACGCTCCAAAGGCCTGTTCATTTGGTCTGCTTTCACTGCTCTAAGCGTTCATTTGGCTCGAGCAGCTGATATATTTTTGTTCGCTTGGGATGAAGCACTGTGCTCGAGATCAGTTAAATCATGCTCTACTTGCACCTAGTCTGGAGGTGGAGCAGTTAGAGCAAAAGCAGAAAGATGACAGATAATCAACAAAAACCGCGGGAAATAAAGTAATAATATAACCCCACTTTTTAAATTTTGAAAGGCTGAAAGGCATCGTGGTCTTTTTTGAGAAAAATATCCCTATATTCAAAATATCCTATCCACGTGCTGTCTTAACAAAAAGTGCGTTCATTTGGGGTAGCAAGCTAGGAAGTGGTCCGAGTAGGAAACATCTGCTTGGAGTTCAGTGGCATTTCGTGTTCTGTTCCAAGCTGATTTATTTGATTTTCAGAGCAGGTTGAGCGAAGCCAAATGAACAGGCCTTGTGCAAGTATTTCCTGCTCGAACTACTTCCTAGCTTGCTACCCCCTAATGAAGAAGCACGTACATATGATATTTTATATATAGGGATATATTTCTCAAAAAAGACCACAATGCCTTTCAGCCTGCCAAATTTAAAAAGTGGGGGTTATATTATTATTTTATATTCCGCGATTTTTGTTGATTATCTGTCATCTTTCTGCTTTTGCTCTAACTGCTCCACCTCCAGACTAGGTGCAAGTAGAGCATGATCTAACTGATCTCGAGCAGAGTGCTCCATCCCAAGCGAACAAAAAAAATCAGCTGCTCGAGCCAAATGAACATCGATCACTTGCTCCAAGCCGCTTAGAGTAGTGAGATCAGACCAAATGAACAGGCCTATAGATTTCTGTATAATATTGTTTCATATTCAAAATCCAGGGGAAATTTATTTATAGCATTTTTCGTATTCTTTGATTTGGTATCGTAAGACAACCTCTACAGTAGTCGAACCACCACGAACCCAAACGAGAGAGTTTTTTACATATTTAAATGTGATTCATTTTGTTAGACAGAAGCAACACATATAGTATTACATAGGATAGAAAAATATAAGGATAGCCACATCTAAAGGACAAGAGCTGCTAAAACTTAAAATGAACATAATAATTCTGGTAGTACCATGTATGCAACTTAATAGCATGTACCAATAAAGTGTTAGCATTTTCACCCTTTTTTTTAGATATGAAAATACTTCATAGTCCTATTGTATTATATATGTCCCAACTTAGGTTCCTCAGTGCCCGTAAGTATCGTCTTAATTTGCCCCATTAGCCTGGTATCCTATGTACGTAGACTGGTTGGTATAATTCAAAGTCAATATAAACAATGACTTTTGACACATTATATGTCCCAACCGTCTTTTAGATGGGACAATGTCAATGTCATATGGTTCCGAATATCAACTATATGCAGAGGTTTCCAACGGAAATGAAAGCGTCCAAATACTGAAAACGTCAGTAAAGAGAAGACAAATCTATAGCCAATCATTGTACTGATTTGGAAGGAACCAATTGAAGCTTTTCTACAGCGCATGCCTCTTCCTTAAAACAGATCTTGATGCGTAATCCTTGTTGACGTAAATCGAAGTTCTTCTGCTGTGGACATTTTTTTTGTAAATTATTTCCTTGTCAATTATATTGCCTGATCTACCAAAGAAAGGCATCACTGGGAAATGAGCAAGAGCAAACGAATTTCCATGAGGTGATGATATTAACGGGAATCCTATTTATTAAGCTTCCTGCGATTTTGCAGTATGACCAGGAATCGTTTTAAGCTATTAATTAGCACATTATACTTTTGACAATGAAGCTAGCAACATTTATTATGTCGAAGACTCAGTTCGATGTCTAAAGAGTACATGAGACATCGTGGCAAAGTTCAGCATCAAATAATATCTCCCTTTGAAGCCAATAAAGCGACAAATGGGAGAGGTGTGACTCTTCAACAGGCTGCCTATACGATTTTAATGTCTATTGCGAAAAAGGGCATGTTGCCTTAAGAGTAAGTGCTGTCAGTGGAGGAAAGAGATGTGACTTATTGATTCGATCGTTCTTTTACGTCAATCAATTTGATGCTGTGGAGGCATGTATTACTAATACCAGCAAAAACATGTCGAAATGTACTTCTAGTGAGGATGGTTCTAAGGAACCAATAGTTGAAGTGAGTCGTACCAGCAAAGATGGCAGTAAATTGAGTCTCTCTTGCTTGCCCTAAATATTGGAAGAATAAATTTATCAAAGCAACTAACTGTGGTGGCAAATAGATTTTTACAAACTTCTTTCTAGAGCCAATCAGAAATGCTTGAATCATGTAGAGTATTGTACAGTTACACTAACCTTCCATTTTTAACATTTTGGTTGAAAGACAAGGTACTAGAATGCTTTTAAACAGATCATATGGTCGTTTATTGTAAACTAAGAGATGTCCAACTTATATCATAAAATCTTGTAATATTTTTCTCTTTTTATTATAGTATTTTAAATTCAAAAATAATTATATTTTCTACAAAAAATACTCTTTCTTGGACTGTTTAAAAGCTGGGACCATTATGCTCGAAAGGGCTCTGTAACATTCTGTGTATGTATATTGCTGATGCATGGGAGTGTAAAGGAACCGAGAAGAGATACAATCCAAATTCTGCCATTGTAATGTCTACTAGTGTATGTGGCGTGTATATATGTATATACATACATAGTTGCATCATATAATAATTTAACCCATTTAACACATACAGTCAAATTAACGCTAATTTTCCACTGGCCGATTTCAGTAAAAAACCCTAAAACTTTTTTTATGCATCGTAAAGTAACGTGGAAAAGGAGACGTTTCTCTGCGCCCGAAATTACGCCTTACACATACGAATTAATGGAATACAATCCGGATGAAAAAATTATGGAAAAATAAGTAGCACAGGGGCGTGGAACTAAAACGAAGCGCGTCAATGAAAACCGTTGCGTCGCGCGTCACTACTTAATATCCTTAAAAAAATATATAAAATATGAAAGTGTGAGAATAAAGGTTTAGGCCACTACTGAGGCCAGTTTATAATTAATAGGAAAAATATTCCTACAAATTGTAAATGTTCATTGCAATAAATAGGTGTACGAAATTGTTTGTTTTTAACAACTTTTCAAAAACACTCTATATAATAGAATTCAAAAAAAGTTTCGTAGATTCATCCAAAACATATTCTTTACAAAGATATTTAGTAAGTTCGTTCTGAACGAAAACCGTCCACGCGCCAAGGGTACTCTCGCGTTCTTCTCTAGCACTATATCATTTAAAAGAAAGTCAGATGAAACGTTCGAGACACCCGAGAATTCGCCCAGTGCTTATTAAAGAATGAAATATACATAAATAGGCGAACAGAACGCGACTGACATACAGGGTTGGCACATATCAATAGCGAACGGTTGCCATTTTTGGATAATTGTGTAATTTTTCCGCAATGGCAATGCTATTGCAGCTGCTGACCAGGTCCGATGGGGGGAACTCCCTGAAACAAAAAGAAAATACGCTGTATTAAACAGGCCCTAACCGATTAGAGGTTGAGCTTTGAGGTGAGAAAATTACTTTTCTTCCGATTTTTTCACTATGTCTGCTCTGAATATATACAAATGACAAATCTTCCATTTAAAGTATATTTGATTGGAATTAATAGCTCGATACCCTGATAAAAGTTTCAAAATTATGGTCGACAAGACAAGCGTGCCTGGCAATTAGTGCCGTCTTCGGTACTACACCTATGGCAGCGCTTGAGTGTCTTCTAAATATGTCACCTATCCAAATAGTACTGGAGAAGGAGGCTAGATGGGCGACGTATAGATTTTCACAGGCGGTGATCAACAATCCGCAGGCGATCATCATGGTACCCAACAGGCTGAAAAATGCCAATGAGCAGGACAGTGTGTTGGGTCTACCATCAGATATATTTTCTGTTGCATATTCGAATTGGTTTTGTCTTAAATGAACTGTTTCAATAATGTACTTTCTTCAAAGCAAATAGAATAAGAAACAATGTCAACTTACTGGTATGGAAGAGTATATGGGCATATGGTGAGGTGCCGGCCCTAATTTAGGGCCGTCTTCGGCCTTCTCTTCTTCCCGGCGCTTGAGGCACGCCGCCTTGGGGTTCAGGTTGCGTTCTGTAAAGAAACAAACTTTTGAGTTTTCTATTAAAAAAAAAAAAACATGACGACCTATCGATTAAAGTTAATAAATAGATGATCGGAATGCCGCGTAACATCAAGACGGAGACAAATTTTATCACTTTTAAAAGTGGCATTAAAAAACTGCTTATGGAAGTAGAACCGTATACAGTACAGCAATTTTTAGACTTTAAGTTTAAACTGTGTTAGTATTGTTATATAATATATTCATCGTTGTCATCGAAATTTGTGGTCTATGATTTATTTACATTTTTTCATATGTTCTTTTAACCACATCTGTTGCTATAGTATTATTATTTAAATAATAGAACAGATTTTTTACTGAATGACATTTTAACTCTGTGTGAACTTTGCCGAGGTATATAGCATTAGTGATTGTTCTGTGAGATGACATTTGCATAAATTTGACGCAATGTTTTATATAGATTATTGTGTATGATTGTATTAATAAAAGAATCTTGAGTTTGAGGCAACGACACAATCAGTATGTTTTTTTGCGAGCTAACCACAACTCACCACGACATACGTCGTCACTTACATCGTTTTATTAAAATCCATGGCGATACTACTAATGCCATCTCTTGTTACAACGTTTATCCACTGCATCCGGCAGTCTAGAAAGCTAAAAGTAAAGCGGCCTCGAAAGGCATCTGTGATCGATCACAGCGCTTTCTACAAAAAAGCCGCTGTATCCTGGCGATATTCCTAGCGCCATCTGTTGTAACAACGTTTAATCTGTACCAACACCCCGCCAAAGAAGCAGTCCTGCATTCAGCCGCATAATTCGTGCAAACCGATCACCTCAATGTAATTCAAACCCCAAGGCCGTATCAGCTACACTATGCAGGAACACATTCGGACATTCGGCCAATAACGTCGAAGACTGAGGTAATCAAGTTAGTGCCTATAAAATTTCGATCTTTAATAATCAAATTTATAATTCCTAGTCAGCGTATTTTGACCAGATCTGTGTTAAAATGTATAAGTTTATGCTAGACAATCGCTGATATTAAGTTTCATATAACTTCTCTACTTCTATGTAGTTACATCATTTGCCCTTTTCTAAGTTCCGCATTGATGCATCTTCTCCCGCCAGACAAGGAGGAGTCAACGCCTTCGAGCTGATCTAGTTCTCACGTTCTAGAAGTAAGTTGAGTTTTGAATTCCAACCTAATTGCATGCGTTAAGGACGCTTTTCCCGCCGTGCCGAGCAGTTTTCAAGTTTTGACACCCACTAATCTCTCTAAATCTCTACTCAAGTGACATTGTGGTATCCAGCCATAGTCATCGTCGTCTTAAGCCTACAAGTAAGGTATTTATCGGCACCCTGTCTGCCACTATCCTCAATCTCAGTATGACGCTGTACCATTGCTGTACTGGCATCTCCATTGGTCTTATCCATGGGCATTTTACAATCGAGTCTTATCTCGAACCACAAGCAATTGAGTCTTGTCTCGAAACTCAAGTAAGTAAACACACACATTTACATTAACATTTTCTCAAATGCGGTACCATCGCTGTACTAGCGTTCTCATTGGTCTTGTCCATGGTT
>MU184488.1:0-28885 GCA_016904865.1 Pissodes strobi
GGAAGATAGTTATACTGTAGTCAATGCAAAAATACTAGTAATGCTGATGATAGGCCAATAGATCGAAAATAAATCATATTTTGATTGTCCAGTGGTCACCTATAACGTTAATCTTTGGTGCCTAATGAACTCTCAATTAACGACTTCGTGCTGTCTGCGAGGTTCTACAAGAATTTTAGTGAGGACAATTGTGATTTGTCATATTTTAAAGTGTCTACAATTTTTTCTTCTAAGATCTCCTATGAGACGTAATAACTAATCATTATCTCCTTCTATATTTTCTATTTATCTTTCATTATTCTAACTATACTCCTCCAATTTAATTGACAGCTCCAAACAAAAAACTTTTTCACCTGTTCACTTAACGCGCGTACGATAAAAAAAATGACGCAGTGTTGAAATGCCCTTTGAGATATGACGTGCCTTGCGTTCCGCTCAACGCCCACTTGATTGACACGGGCCACGGGCCACTATTTGACGTTAAAGAATGCCGACATATTTTTTGTGACGAGGTATACTATTATACCAGTACGATTAGGTTCGGATTTTCTTCAATCAATGTCTATTTTATGGTTGAATGGATGGAGAAATTTGAGATAAGTGTTCATTCAAGAGTTTGGTCTGACCAAGATCTGTCCCATATCAGAGATAATAAAACTCAAGTACCTAGTTACGTAGTATCAAGTTCTTTACTTAATAATCATCATACATCCTTTGTATATACAGGGTGCTTCAATAATGGTAGCGAGGGGCCATATAAGTGCACAAAAGTGCATAATCAAGTCTTAAAGGAAATTATGAAGAAAATGAAGGTTACACATTTTTATTGCTTATTAATTAAAAAAAACAACAAACGATAGGATTTATTTATTATACACTCATGTGCAATAAAAACAGTCATTACAAATTTTTGATTCAGTTTTAGGCTTGATAACTTTTTTATTTTTAGTCCGATTTTAGTGATTGATAATAATGACTAAAATTATCTGATTTACTTTTCTGTATTACGCACCTTTAACTAAATTCTACGCCTTAGACGGCTGTAGGTCATATGATTACTTACCTTATTTTTATGGAACTTACCGTTAAATGACAATTATTTATTATCTCTTATCGTATCTATCACCATCAGTATCAGTAACTGAAAGCGTGGCCCCTAGCTGGCCTTCCACTTAGGCTACCAATTGGGCCCGCACTAGAGTACATCCAGAATGCCGGTCTTCCCTAAGAAAACCCGCATCTCCTTCAGACTAATATGATGCACTGAATCTGGCTCAATCGGCGCCGCGCCAAAGTCTTGACCACACGAAGGCTGGGCATTCCGTAAGTAGATGGTATGAGGTTTCATCGCCCTCCATGCACCATCTACACTCCCCCACCTCTACAATTCTCAGCAGAGTCAGGTGCCGTCTAAGCCTACAGTGCCCTGTGTAGAATCCTACCAGGGCCCTGCACTCCTTCTTAGGTAGGCACAACAACCCCCTGGTGAGACTCTTCCCGCGCCTCGCCTGTCTCATTCCAGCAGTCATCCGCCATACCACTTCGGCCCGACCCTCCGTCCAGGACTCCAAAGCTCTTTCGCGAACACTCTGAGCGATACTCACACATGGATCACAGGCTCAAAGTATCTGCGTGCAAAGCCTTCTCTGGCTAAGGCATCAGCGGACTAGATTCCTGGCACACTTGAGTGTCCCGGGTCAGCGTAATCTTTTTAAGAGTTGCAAGTTCAGTCAGTCAGCCTCTACACACCCTTACCAACAAGGAGCGCGTGCGGACCGGCTTCAGCGCCATGAGTGATGCCTTGCTGTCGGAGCAGAAGAAAATCCTCCTACCACCGGGATTCAGCGTTAGCGACTCCCGCAAAAATTTCTGCTTCGAAAACCGTAGTGTGCTTACTCAGTGGGGCGGATAATTCCCTCCCTAGAGCTTCACAGTACGCACCAACTCCGGACAGTGTTCCCATTTTGGAGCAGTCTGTAAACCAGACTAGCCCATTCCAGAATCCCGTCCTTCCCTCCATCCAATCCTCCTTCGCAGGGAAGATGAAATTTAGCCCGACGTGGAAGCCTATCTCAGGAACCATCGTGTCGCCAAGCATGGACCACAATGGCCATGGCAGGAGCCATTGTCCTTTTACATCCCCACATCAGCCACTCTCATGGTCGCTCTAGCCGCCTCGTGCCTCTCCCAGTCCACCGACGAAGACAACACCACCAGGACACTTAAGGGCGCCGTCTTCATGGTCCCGGTGATGCAGAGGCATGCAAGTCGCTGTAACTTATCCAGCACTACTCTGGACATCGTTTTTATGGATTCTGGCCACCAAAGACCGCTCCGTGCATGAGCAGCGGATAAATCATCGTCCTATAGATCCACAACATAATTTTCGGACCAAGTCCCCAGGTTCCTTTCAGCTCCCTACGGCAATCCCACAGAGTACTGAGCGCTGCCGCAGTCTTGAGCCGAATGTGTTCCTGAAAGATCAGGTTGGAGTCCAACCAGACACCTAGATACTTGACCCATTACTTTGCCAAAAGACTGTTCCGTTCCAACGTGATGTTGGGAGAGGCCACCAGCTTCCTTTTCCTGGTAAAGATGACCATCTCTACCTTGCTGGGATTCTTCCCGAGTTCATTATCTCCATACCACTGCGAGAACCTTATCAGTGCTTTTTCCAGAAGCCTGTGCAATATTCACACCTCAAGTCGTCTGTATAGGCCTGTACATGGACCTCATGCTCTACTCTCAGGATGCTTAGGATCTCATCCACTACTAGACAGGAAGGGGAAAGGTACCCCTCATCTCCCAGCCTAGCCCAGGAGACAAACCACCTCATCTTACAGCCTAGCCTCGACCCTCCGCCCGGTGAGCATGGAGCGGATCCAGCTCGTTATGGCCGGACCTACCTCCGTTCGCTCTACCGATCGGCAGATCAAACCTATGACCCTGGTATTGAAGGTTTCTTTAATATCCGCAAAGACGCTCACCGATAGCCGTCCGCCCCCAGCCCCTCCTCCAGCCCGGATACCAGGTGGTGAAGAGCCGAGACCAACTACCTACCAGTTCAATATGCGTGCTGTTCCGGACTCAGAAAGGCCTTTAGAGCCACCCACTCTTTAAGATATTGGTCAGCCAGACTCTCTAGTGTCTTTATCAAGAAGCTGATGAGATAAATGAGTCGATACGATTTCGTATCGGTGTAGCCGTTCGTTCCCATCTTGGGAATGAACACCATTCTGCTGCGGCGTGCTAAGGAGTCCTCGGTCACGCTGCAGCAGCGCCGAAAAGACCCCATCCTCACCTGCCGCCTTAAACGGGGCAAAGATCTCGATAGCCCACCTTAGTTATTGTAGGTGGCCATCTTTTTGGCATCCACCCGGATCACGATCCTGGAGCCCTTCTCTTCCGTCGTCCTCTTCTAGACTCTCCAAAGTCGGCAGTCCAAATCGTTCTGAGCCTTAAGGCAGCAGACTTTCTCCTCATTGGAGATTTCCGCCACCCAGTCCAGGAATCCAGACTGCCGCCCTCCTGAGCCTGAGCTCTTGCGGATCCACCTCGACCAGGTTAGCGACTCCCCAGGGCCTGACGTTGATCAGCTCCCTACGGATCCACCCCTGCGACGATCAGGATATGGCCTCGCCATACTCTGATCATCCGTATCTATTATCGTTTCTTACCGGTTAATTAATACCGACGTACTATATACTTACTGTATATAATATTATCTTGGTTAGCAAGCTTTTTGTATTACGTATACTTACTTAAATGTTACGCACTTACTGTAACTTGCTGTAAGCCTTAAGGCAGAGGACTGTCTTACATAACTACCACTTTAGGTTTTTGTCCATAAGCAGGTTACCGAATTGAGCTAACTTCGATTTCTCCTATAGATCTTTATTAACTATATATTGTCTTCACAGGTCAATTTATTTCATTTAATATATTTTTTAACTATGTAAAATAGACACAAATGACTTAATTTACACAAATTTAATTTTTAACACTTGACATATGTTTCGCTAAAACATTAGCTTCATCAAAAGTACGGACTTAAACTAATCCTGTGTTGTTACAAACAGAACCCATAAAAGTGTTGTAACAACACAGGATTAGTTTAAGTCCGTACTTCTGATGAAGCTAATGTTTTAGCGAAACACATGTCAAGTGTTAAAAATAAAATTAGTCCGAAGAGTTATTTTCGGACCTCGGTTTGGGTTCAAGGAGAAAGAGTAGATCATCCTTTCTTTGAAAAAAAAACTATTTTCCGATGAAGCAACGTTTATATTCAACAGGAAGCTATACTCCGAAACTGTGATGGAGAAAAAGTCGAGCTTTGTGATTGAGTGCAAAAAACTGAAGAAATATTTGGTGCGGTGGTGAAATGATCAAATAGAGGAATCCTATTTTTTTTGAAAATATTGTCATATATTTTTAAATCTATCTTTTCAACTTCAAATTTTTTATAAATTTACTTAAACTGAAAATGGATCTCTTATTGTTCTAAATAAGTAAAACATTAAATCCTATTAGAATCATCTACCAAGCTGTCCTGCAATAGATGTATTTAATCAGAATTAATTCGAAATTATAATTCCTGCTTAACCGATACCAGGCTTTTATACAAGTCCTTCAGAAAAACAAATATTGTTTCATTATAGATCTTACTTGTATTGATGTTTTATCAAGAATAAGAGAGCTCTGAATTAATTATAATTGGATGCATATCAAAATGCTTATCTGTGGATGCATATTTATCAGTGACATTTTCTAGGGAGATTCCTACATATAAAACTGAAAGAACTATAGCAGCATTACCAGCCTTCTTATAATTTGTATTACACAATCGAATACAATCTATTAGCCGGTGATGCAGCAAAATCTTTGAAACTTTTCAAGTTGGTAGTATTTGTCTACAGCAGAGATCAAAGAAAGCGAATTTTATTGATCGATATAATAATCGATATATGAATCATTTAGATTTATAGTCGAGGAATTTTACCTTGGTGTACTCACCTATGTTAATGTTTTGTAAATGTATTTCTGGGTAATTTCAGGAAGAAAATCACAAGTGACCATTTGTGATTGCCCTCAATCTTAAAATCATATGCATTATTTCAATAAGAAATATGATTTGTATCGAGAAGGCAGAGGGAATGTGAAATGGTATATGTCACCTTAATTGGCACTACTTTAAGTATTTTTGTCACCAAATTTATAATTGCCAATCCAATATATGCCAGGATTATTTGGGCCAAATGTTTAAAACTTTTCCGCCCTACGATATGAAGGTCTTGTTATTTCGGTATTACTAACCTGACAACCATAACACACCCGATTCTAAGTGAAAACTGAGGAAGTGGCCGAGAAAAGAGTAGCAAATTTATACTCTAATCACTTTTCATTTTTGTCTTACTACATCATAGAAATAACAGATTGTCCTCTGTATATAATAAATGATAATAAAATTTACTCACAGTTTTGGAAATCAGTTTTTTCTAATGTTTACATAAACGTTCTCAGTTTAAATTAGCACACACAATAACAAACTATCCCTTCGATCTATCATTATACGAGGGATAGAAGGCAACGAAGAAGAAACAGACCAATTGGCAAAAGTAGGAGCACAAACTCCGCTTTTAAGACCGAATCCCTTTTGTGGCAAACGGATGCACAGCTACAAGGAAAAGTTCAGGAAAGAAAAGCGAACCAAATAAATCAGTTTATAGGACCAAGGTTAAGGCAAACAAAGCTGTTTCTAAGGCCCCTCACCCAGGAAGATAAAAAAACTTATAACATTGAGTAAGAACAATCTCCGCATCCTCATCGGCTTTCTTACGGGTCACTGCACTGCCGGCTGAGAAGACACATGGAGAGAATAAAAATTGAAAACGAGAACAGTTGCCGGTTCTATGAGGAGGGGGAGGACACCCCGGAACACTTCTCACGGAGTACGAGGCGGTCGCAAACAGGCGCATGGCCGGCTTCTGGTGCTGTATCGTCGAACAGGAGGAACTTTCATCCATAGAGCCATCCAGACTACTTGCCTTTATCAAAGCATTGGAGCTAGATGAGGTTATTGAGAATCACACCAGCAGAAGCACCAAGGGAGGAGGACACACAGAATCTATACAGGTTACAATGTTCTAATACCCCCAAGATCATTCACTCAAAAATCGATCACCTCGTATAGTATATTTCTACGCCTGTTATATGAATAACTCAAACTTAATTTTGTCTACATAAACATCAGTTTTTCTATTGTCTACATAAACCTTGTCGGTTTAAAATTAGCCCAGAAGGTTACTAAAATGCCGAAAGTGATAGTGCTACCATCATTTTAAATCCGACTGATCTATATGGTTTTTATTGTTATCAAATTTTTAATTACGCATAGTAAAAATGCTATGCACACAAGCTTGATTTTATTTTAAGAAAAACACTATCAAAAATTACTTTAAAATTCAAAATATATTTTATTTCGCAATTAAAGAATATATACTAGTCAACAGACCTAGAAAAAAACTATCAAAAAGCTGTAAATTTCGCAATACCAAAGTTTTGTACAAAATTTAGAGGTAATAAAAGTTAAAGCGAGAAAGATAGTTTACAAAACATTTAAAAGTTATGAAAAAGAATTTCAATTATAAAAAAAACGTTAATAACTTAATTATTATTGCTAACAACCGACCGAATTTTTTATTTGATCAGCAAGAGCATTATAAAGATGATCACCCGGTATAGTAAATTTGTACGCATGGTATTATATGAATAATTTAAACTTAATTTAATCTACATAAACATCGGTTTTTCTTATGTCTACATAAACGTTGTCAGTTTAGAATTAACCTAGAAGTTTACTAAAATGCCTAAAGTAATAGAAAAAACGGATATATCCAGGACGTTTTTAAATATGACTGAATATATATTTGGGGGTAGGTATTTATATTTTGTTATTATTGTTATCAAATCTTTAATTATACATAGTTAAAAGAGCTATGCACACAGACATGATTTTATTTTACGAAAAACACTAACAAAAATATTTTTTTAAATATTTTAAAATTCAAAATATATTTTATTTCGCAATTAAATAATATATACTGATAAACACAACTAGAAATATCTATCAAAAATCTCTATATTTCACGATATAAAAATTTTGTACAAAATTTAGAATTAATAAAAAAAAGATAGTACAAAACATTTAAACTGCGCGAATTTTTTATTTGGTGTAGTAAATTTCTATGTCTGCTACCTTTAAAATTTTCATTTTTGTAAATGTCGATCTGCAGCGGTCCTGATTTGAAAAACCATCAACAAAATGTGTAGGAATATTTTCTATAGAAAATTTTATAAGGAATATTTTTCTATATTGTTTTTTTTTTTATCAAAAAGTGCACCGTTTTCGAGATAATCTAGAAAACTTGAAAAAGTGGGCTAAAACGACGTCCTAGGAAGCACAATATTTAGGGGTGGGAACTTTTCAGTTTAGTATTTCTTATGTCATTCCTAACATTCCTACCAATTGGTAAAACTTTATGAATTTTGCCCAGTATAAATCGTAATATTACTGAATTACTTGGATATGTAACAACTGACTGTATACTGTGTTCTACCTCATTCTCTCGCAGGCTACATCCTATAGATCAATATATTATCTTTATTGTCGCTTTTTCCGTTTCCTCGTTTCTGTTTCATCCGTTTCATCGAGTCTCAAATCATACCCAACGGCGCTAAAGAAGTTTTCACTTCAAAAATGGTTAACTCTAACAAATTTTCAGATGGATATTTATGTTTGTATAATTTACGATAATTATATATACTATATAGCGTTTTATCCACAATTCCGAAACATAAATTTTGCACTCGATGCGCGTTTCGCTAACCATTTTAGCATCATCAGGTGATGATTAAACACCACCTGTTTCTATATTGTGGAAATGTTTCCTAAAGGTACAGTAATTTGGAATGCTTTTACGTCACCTTTTCCAAAAATGTTGTCAGCCAATAGTTTTTTTTATTATTTATGAAATTTTCAACGCCTTTTTAAAACATCCACAGATGCCCCAGAGTCAGCTAATAAAGAGGCAGGCTTTCGACTAAAGCAATATCCAATGTATAATGATAAACTGGGTAGATTTAGGAATGAATGCAGCTACTTTTTGGGGTAATTTTTAAATATATTTCTACCTAACGAACGAAAAATCTGGAATGAAGAGCCTCAGCCTTTCTTACAGCCGTATACTTCTTTCTGAGAGATTTTAGTAAAACTGGCAATATTTTTACCTGAATTTTTAACAGCAAGATTCCTATCGTTCTTGTTATTGGTATTTTTAGTAATAATCAAAACTGAGTGACTCAAGTCAGTTACATCGCACATCAACTGAACTAACGCCTGAATTATACTTGCTCCTGCCACACCAGAAATAAGAGCTACCATTAGAAACTGGTTGTCTGTATCATCCATTAAAAAATTGTCTGCTTCATAAATTCATTTCTTGATTTTGTCGTCAAAATATATTCTAACGCCTTTTAACTACTTCTTCAAACTAAAAGTTTCCATTTCGACACAAAATTAATAGCACTTTTTTTATTTATACTGTAACTAAGTGTTTCAAGGTAGACTAATAAAATATTCAACTGGTCCTTGCATTAAATTGTGACATTATCAAGTGTTTTTAAATATATTCCTATATATTACCTAATTTTAGTAATACTATTCGCACTTCTGCTGGAACCCAGTTAAAAATATGATGTTTTTCGAACACCATATTTTCACTAAAAAATTTTTTTTGGAACCATTCCAATAAGCTCAGTATCATTGACACGTTAGTGCCAAAACCAGTGATTAGTATTTCTTTGAGATATTTAGGTATGCATCATTCACATCAACTTTTTGGCTTCTTAAGGGAACCAGAAATCCATCTTGAAATTTCTTGAAGCCCAAGATAAATCTGAAATAGAAAAAAAACCATTAAATATCATGTTAATTGCTTAGTTCTGACACTTTATTTGAATATGGTCTGCAGCGAGTAAATTAACATCATATTTAGCGCATTAAATTAAACATAATTAGCCATAAGTAAAGTAATTACAAATCAGGCAGTTATGCCTTAAAATAATTGAATGAAATTTGAATAATTTATTACTTATTAAAACTATATATGCAATGAAATTTTAATTGCAGATAAAGATGGATGATTTCATACCGGTAGCAACAACCAATCAAGCAAACTAGCGAAGAGACAGGGACAGGAATGGTTGATAATAAGTTTTCGTCACGTATCGGTGAATTTAATATTGAAATCAAACTTTTTTTCGTTTTGAATGGCTTTCTTTCAATGTGCCCAGCTCAGTAAGTAAAACGTGACTTTTTGTGTTTCCCTTGGTATGATATTTATTAGTCAATTATACACATATATATTTATAAGGACATTCAAATGAAGGGATCCGCTAAAAAGGTACACCGAGGTTGAAGAAGATTGTACTCATATGTACCATTTACATGAATATCAGGTTTCTCATATAAGTTTACATTATTATAATATAGAATAATTGGAATTGTATATTTATAAGGACATTCAAATAAAGGAATCCGCCAAAAAGGTACACCGAGGTTGAAGAAGATTGTACTCATATGTACCATTTATATGAATATCAGGTTTCTCATATAAGTTTACATTATTATAATATAGAATAATTGGAATCGAAAAAGAGGTCATTAGTATGACTCATATCTGAGATAATTATAACGTCAAAGTTCACTGTAGTATTACTTAATTATTTTCACACATTTCATGTCATTAGAATCATTACCTTTGTTATCTTTGATATGCTATTAATCCTCATAGTTTGAATCTGAATTTTTTATTGCTCTATATTATGCTAGATGGCTCCGATGTTGCGCTTACATGCAACTTTGACTTTAGCTGCTTGCATTGCTTGATTAGTGATGGTCCTCGAGAAATATTTATATCTATATTTACTTCAATAATTAACTAATCTGCAACAACTACTAGTAGACCAAGGGGTCTTAGATATCTGTATTTTCTATCCGACACTCTAATGCAAATATTTACCTACTTTTGAATAATATGTTCGTATAATTTAAGCAAGTGTCTGTTTAATAACATTTAGCTCAACTAAATTTTCGATTGGGTTTTTCAGATTATTTTCTTTCATACTAAATAATCTTGTTTTTATTGATCCTGTTAAATTCTTTTGTTTATATAGGAAAATTAAATAAACCTTACTTTTACTTGTACATACTGACCTTGAAGTTGTGAAGTATCTAAATCTAGCAGAAAATACGTTCTGACCAATAGGAGTGCTGATGGCTCGGGCGAAGGGTTTATAAAGCAGGTACAAATATTCACCAGTCAGGAGTTGTCAACGAACAATTTGGTTATCAATTTAGTCATTTCTTTATGTTGGAGATCAAGATAAAACTTGGGCTCCCAAAATTTGTTGCTCTGGAACCGAGAGCAAGGAGGGACATAACGATCAGATCAAGAACAAGCTTCTCAACTGTCCTAATGGATCAAGATTCTATTGGTCAGTTGCCAAAGCTGTCAATCAGGGTTTCTCAAAGATGTTAATTCCATCACTGACCAAAGATGATGGCTCAACAGCGGAAACGACCAAAAAAAAAGCGAACATTCTTGTCGAAGTATTTGCATCAAATTCTACCTTAGATCATCAAAGAAAGACTCCCTCAACTATCCCGAGAGTGAATTCCTCAATGCCAGATCTGGTATTTCGCCAACGCGAAGTGAAACGGATACACAACAGCCTGGGCCTAGACACTAACAAGGCCACAGGACCAGATGACATTCCGGCAATTATGCTTAAAAATGTGCTGCTGAACTAACAGCTCCACTATGCTGGCTTTTATCCCTATCATACAGAACTGCATGCTTTCCTTCTAGCTGAAAATGCGCTTAAGTGCAACCAATCCCGAAGAAAGGTAAACAACGATTGCAAATAACTACCGTCCAATTGCCTTAGTTCCCATCATGTCTAAATTCATGGAGAAACTGATCAACGAACAGCTCTTAAAATATCTCAAATCGGTAGGCATCATAAGCGATCGCCAGTATGGCTTTCGCAAGCACCGATCAACGGGAGTTCTCTTGACTTATGTGACTTACCTGTGGACTAAAACCAACAAGAGCTACGGCAAATCTCATGCAGTGGCTCTCGACATATCCAAAGCATTTGATAGTGTGTGGCATGACGGATTGTTAAGCAAATTGACAGCATACGGACTGCCACTAGCACTGCTTCTATGGCTTTCCAATTTCTTAAGGGATCGAAGCATCCGAGTTGGTATCGACGGACATCTCTCGGAGGAATTTAAAATACATGCCGGAGTTCCTCAAGGGTGTATATTATCTCCGACATTGTTCGAGAGAGCACAATATTGGTACTTTAATACTTCCAAATCGCTTTGCAAACGTTCCGGTAACTTCACCCATATTATGGTAATTTCATTTGATGTACACGCAAGTAAAACTTGTTTTGGTATTTTTTCTTAACAGTACTTTACTCATTTTTGTAAAAGTTCCAGTTTCGGAATAAGCGTTGAGGTAGTTTAATACATTTTTATACTTTCTTTGTGCCATTTTGATATGTTCCTATCGCTTACAGAGATACTTCAAACTTAAAAGCCCGCACCACACTGTATCAACGATTTCTAAGACAGGACCAACAATCCTATTTACAGCTTTGCACACGACAGAACTCTTATATCCTCATTCATGTCGCGGACTCCAATGAACGCTGCTCGTTCCCAACCCCCCCCTAGCGAGAAAATCAGATTTCTGCCATCAATGAGAATATGAACGCCATCGTGGAATGGAGTGAGGAAAATATTTTTCAGTTTAACGCAGGAAAGACTCAAGCAGCTGTCTTCTCAAAAAAAGCAAACACCGCAGGACCTGACTTATCAACGACAGGACAAACACTGATCCTGACCTCAGCCATAAGCTTGCTGGACATCAACGTGGAAAACATGTCTTGACGTAATCACGTCACCAAAATCACCAAGGCAGAAGCATAAAAGCTAGCAGCAGTCTATACGGCGAAAAAGTTGGATACACCTCATCAGCTCTTACTGCTCTATAATGTCCAGATAAGACCATCTCTGGAATACTGTTCCCATGTGAGGAGCAATGCACCCACCAAACACTTGCTCAAGATATTGGACTCCATACAGAGGAGAGCAGTGTGTCTTGTGGATGACCCAGAGTTGAGTAATCACCTTGATAGCCTTGAACATCGAAGAGGAGTGGCGGACCTATCTCTTTATTATCGATACTACTACGGAAGGTGTTCGAACTAGCTGGCACTTATGATTAAACCCAGAGTTGTACCAAACAGAAACACCCGTCAGACTCAAGCTGCTCATCAACATACGAGTCAGTTGCGAACACCTAGGACGTCCCTCTTGCAGGACTCCGTTGTCTGGAGGACTGCCTCGCTCTGGAATGGACTTCCGAGTAACGTCTTTCCCGAAAACTACAATTTACAGCGCTTCAAGTCCACCATATTCTCCGCACCCGCACCGCTCATTGAGTGGCATAGGATTTTCCTTTTGTGTGCGCATACTGAACATAAAAAAGTGGGTTAGTAAAATGGTAGTCACAAGACTATGCAATTTTGGAATGCCAATCATTTGGTGGGATCCTGCGAACCAGATTGATGACTACTGTTTTTCCTTAGAAAAAAAGTGAGTTTTTTTGGCAAAAGCAAACATAAAATTGTATCTCTTAATATTCCATCGGTCATTGGACTCGTGCCTCATGATGCTTCAAGCATACCTGTCCCTAAGCCTTTCGGAAGAGACAAAATAGAGCCGGAATCGGACGAAGTAGAAGATTTTATACCAAAAGCTGGGCCAAGTTTTCAGGAGCAAGACGACTATGAATTTAGTATCAGCAAACAATGGCATCTCAGGAAGAATCCAACGAACTTATTCGTGACTTTAATTTTTCCAAAGGAAAGACACAGCCCCTTGGATCTCGTCTGCAGCAGTACCATCTCCTAAAAAAAAAGGTGAACGTTTTTACGCATTGAAAGGGGGAGTCTAAGCTGCAGTGGAAAATGACCATGTTACTGTCATGATATTTCGGGTTTAATGAACGAACTTGGTCTTTCGTATAGACCTACTGCACGACGACTGTTTATTGATTCTTCGAAGACAAATCTAAAGGCAGTTTTAGTGTTTGATGGAAATGAACAATCATCTCTTCCTGTAAATCATATTGTAAATATGAATGAAACATACGAGAACATGCTTATATTACTCTGAAGCCAGATCATAAATGAAATATCTGTGCCGATTTATAAGTTGTTGCACTACTTTCAGGATTGTATAAATATTGTTGCTTTTAATGCGAATGCAGCAACAGAGTCATAAATCAACATTAACTAATAATTAAATAATGGCCAAAACATGAAATCGTTTTTTTTTGTCTTATCTGAAACCCGTTCCTAATGAACATTCAGCTGAGCAGCAAAAATCTATTTACGTCCACTGAACATAATACTGGGGCTTTATTTGAAAGAGGAATGCTCACGTATAACGTGTAGCAAACACGAGAACTTTTCAAGGAAAATAATTCTGAATCTGCACATTTGGAAAAAAAAGAGCGTGGAATGCCTTCAAATGTATATGTAGCAACTTCTTAGGAAATACAAAGTTTGAGACTTAAACAACTTAAGGTGTATTTTCTTAACTTGCATTTGGGATTCTCTCCTGAATGATGAAGACTGAGAAATATTTTCCCAACAAATTGCTCAAAAGAAAAAGAGCTATGTAGTGGAAAATGGACCCCAAACTTGTTGGCGCACTACTGTTGACCCTCAAACGTGAAATCGATCTCAGAGAATACAAACGAAAAAAGGCACTAAAATAATTTCTTAGATTACATCCTATTTTTTCAGTCCAAAATATAGAATATTTTGTAAAAGAATTGTAATTTAGTGTCTTTAAATTGTGTAAAATTCTTTATGCTTCTAATAGTTTGATTTTCTTGTATTTTATAATATTCTTCTCTTCTCTAAAGACACAATGTCATATTTTGTCCATTAACAAATTTTGTGTTGAAAAATATTCAGAGAAAGAATTCGGAAAAGATAAATAATTCTAATCTCCAGTAGCAACCTCGGCAACCGGTGGCATCAGCCTTATTTTGACGGAACGACCTACGGCAACGCGCGAATGGCATTCGATTAATTTCAGCCACTGCATAAATACATCAGCCTGCACCTTCTATTCAACCGAGACAACACTTAAAACTTTTTAATATAACCAGTAACCAGTTGGTCGTTTTTATTTTTTCGACTGGGCCTTTTGGCTGCTGGCGTTTAATAATTGCTTGGAAAAGTGAAAAGACAGGCAATCTGTTCTCTTGGCCTTTTATGTTGAAAATAAAAGGGTAAGATAATAATGCAGATGCTTTAATTGCCAGCCTTAATAGGCTTTTATAGATAGTTTTGATATTTCTTACTTATATATTATCATTTGACGTTAAATGTTTATTGATTATTCTGGAATACAGTTAATAGCTGAGAGTTATAGGGCAATATTTATAAATCTATAGCATGCATCTTGAAAATTTCATCTCAGCTATTTTCAAATCTGACAGATTTTTACTTACTATAAGGAACATTATCGAGATTATTGCCATGAATTGTCTCCTAAAAGTGCTAATGCTTGAAATAACGAATGTCATTTTTACCATTCTATTCTCCGGCTTCATTTTTCGAAACTGAAGCGATGAAATAATTATAGAAGCCTATCGATAGGCTTATTCAAAATTATTGTTTGGAAAATAAATAGACTATAACCTGGTTTTAATGATTTGATTCGGAGATCAGAACCCGCCTCGTTAAGTGGAAGGCGACTCTATCAAAACTCCATTTTGTTCAAGAGCTCGAGATAATCTAGCATTACAATCATTTAAAGGAAATGTTAGTTTATCTCGAGCTCTTGAACGCCGAAATTATTCCAGCTACTTTTTGTAGCCTATAGTTCGCCCAGCCGTGGTTGACCTTCGAAACGCATGCAATTGCATGCGTTTCGAGGGTCAACAACGGCTGGGTGAACTATACCTTGACACTCAGGTCTAATATTTGAGAAACTAACGCAAATTTTTAACGATTTTTCTATTAAATTTTGCTTAAGATTAACTGATAATTGAATAAATACTTCCGCGACACCTTTTTCACTTCAACCTTCCAATTATCTGAGAACAATCAAAATTCAAACATAAGTAATCTTTGATTTCTCAAATCCAAACATCTGACGTCATGCGATATTTTCTATTTAACGCTTCTTTTTAAATTTAACAGAATAAAACTTACCGAACGTTTTACTTATTTACCAGAATGAAGCTAACCAAACGTTATTTTTATTATCGACGAATATGAAGAAAATATGGAATAATGCTTAATTAGAGTTCCTGGATATTTTGAATTTCATTTAAACTTTTACTGATTCTTTACACAACACAAAACTATATTCTATAGTTATTTATTGGACACACATGAAAACAAATAAAAAGTGAATAAACTGAAGCTCTTGAACAAAATGTTTTTCAATTTGTCAATATCTCTAACTATTCTAAAGTTATCTTGTATTATGTGTGCTTTACTTCCTGTTGTTTTATCCAGGATATTCAAACATAATTCACCATAAAAAAAAGGTTTTTTAGTCGAAGCAGCTCTTACTTGGCAAAAGTTGAGAAAAAGAATTGAAAAGCACATATTCATCAATGAAAACAACATCGAACTGTACAGGAAGCAGCTACGTAAAAGTATGTTCGCTATTTACACGTTTTCTTACAAATAAATCACTCTGATTCAAACCTCATTCTTAAAACTTTTATATCTTATTTAGGAGCCCGCGAACATCGAAAATTTCATTATTAAGTACATCCTTTATATAGAACAATAGATGCACTGTACCTAAATATAAAGGGTATTTGGACATATCGGTGGAACTATGATCAGGGTTTTGAGAAAAATAATTTAATTTAAATCTATTAATTTTGTTGACCTGTAATTTAATATAATAACTAACTGTATGTTATTGTAGCAACGACAGATTCCGTTAAAAAATAAGCTAGCGGAAATTTCTCGGTAAGCCGGTAGCTTTGGGTAAATCTTAAATGTCTTAAAAACTTCAAAACACATTTATAATATCAAACGAAGCAATTAATCTTATGAAGGCCCATTTTTTAAATCAAATCAAATTAATTGCTTCGTAATTCTCTTAATAGATACCTTCCTCCGTCGCTATAGTCGCTTCGTCCGCAAATGCTGTGTCAGGCCGGCATTTAGAGCAGGTACTCCTGATTCGATTTTGATGCGATTTATTTTAAATTAATACCTTCATTTCTTCCATTTCGTTTCTTTCTTGTTATGCCGCCTTTATCTGCGGAGGTTGACGAACACTTTCTTAAAGGATTGCCTATCTTTAGCCACGCGAAACAGATGTTTTGTGAATTTGTTCTTCTTTTTTTTTATGGCAATGACACACACACACTAAAGGGGATTCTATGGCCCCGACGAGCAGTGTATGTGCGAAGCGAAGATGTTGACTGACACGGTTCTTGAATAGCTGTAGGTTGTAATTTGGGGGAAGCAGATGACCTGGGAGTGAGTTCCACAGCGATGCAGTGTGCCAGACAAAGGAATCCTTGTAAAGCTATATTCTAGGTGTTTCCAGTTGTACAACGAACGGGTGCGCTCTTCCCGTTTGTCGTGACTGTCTGACAGGCGTTGGTGGGGACGGGATGAGGCGGGCAAAATACTGGGAACATCTGCTTTGAAAATATCTGTAAAACAGGGATATCTCGGCCGCATACATGTCTGCGGTCTTCCAGACTCTCCAGATCCCGGGCCAACTCCGTCGGTCGTCGACCAGACGCACAGCTCTCTTCAGGATGAATGTGTCTGAGATGTGTCCATCAACTGCAATGTACAAAGATCGGTTCTTGAAGAAACTGGCAAGCCAGCTGCAGAGAGAGGCTGGCAATCTGAAGGACAGCAGTTAGTTGAGCAATCCTTCATGCCAAACTCTGTCGAATACCTTCAAAATATTCGCCCAATCGCTCGAGATTCTCCGTAGTTCTCAAGTGCCCTATTCCATATATAAGTGACATAGGCCTGTCGATCTCTCTTTGCGAAAGCCGTATTGGTTTTCGCTATTTCATCTGTTGGTACTTATTACCCTTATATTTCTCAACTGTGACTTTTTCTTCCTTCCAATGCCCCTCCCCCTCACCTTACTCTTTCATTCAGTGTTCTCTGAATTATTAGCTGTAGCAATTGGTACTTGTCATTATATCGTCAAAACAAAGATGTTTTGTGAGCTATAATAATTATTATTCTTATCAATTTTCTTTGGCTAACCCATCTTTTTGAGCACCCCTTCGTTCGTTACCCTGTCAATCCACGATATTCTCAGCATATATAAAGTTCAGAAAATTTATTTACATAAGCAGTAAAATGTTAAATAATTTTAAAATTACTTAATTTTGAAATATCAAAAAAACATTTTTATTTTACTTGACATGAAATATAATTAGAAAAGTCTATGCTCATGCCCTGAATAAATTATCCCAGATTATTAATCTTGCGGTATTTAATTCATTAACTAAAATATTTATTTTAAAGAGATATTCTCTTGCTCATATACAACGTTAAAATTTAATTAAAGCTGTATATTTTTCAAATTTGAGTGTTTCTTTAATACGTGTAAGATCTATAACCCATTTTTAAATCCAAAGCAAACGGAAATATTTCCAAAATACCCATTAAACTGATTTTCTTTTCTAGCAAAGATACTTTCCACCAAATATATTTTCAACAACAGTTAACAGACAAACCGTATTAAAGACAGATAAAAATAAACCCTCAGCAGGTTTCAATCACAACATCTGTTGCGTTTGATGGTATCAACACGTTCCTGGATCAAAATTATTTCAGAAATCTAATTGCTCTTCATTTTGTGAAGTAAGTATTGCCTGCGTTATGTGTTCATTTTAATCATTTTCATTTCTAGCTAACCAAGACTCAGTAGTTAACCACACTTTAAAAGAAAAGAAACAGCCGAGTGCTTGAGAATTACCCAAATATAACATGAACAAACTATGAGTTCGCAAGATTATTATGGAACATTTTATAATTATTCAGAAACAATACGCACCAATTGATAAAATCTGATGCTGGAAAACCAGTCGTACCCGCATAATAACACAATCGAAATATATCGCTACGATTCTGTGGAATGACATTTTTACTGATAGCTAAAGATTCCCCATTTCTCGGAGTTACCTACAGGGCATTGGAGATGCTTATCGAGTGATCGTGTGATGGTATGCAAATCGAAGTACTTAAGTTACACCAATAAAGGCTAGAAGATATTCTATATGGTACCGAGAGCTACAGGCTGTTTCGCTTTAACTCTTTAAACGTTCAATAAACAACCATAGAAGCGGATGTTAGAAAACGCTGCAAGGTAGTTCTAGCTTCAAGGCAAACATTTTTCTTTTAACTAATCTTTATTTTGACATTTTGTAAGGAAAACACATTTTTCGTGTTTCTTCCATGTCTAGGCTTTTTAACCAATATGGTATGCAAAAATATTTATAGATAGGTAACATATAAATAAAATAATAAAGCAAAATAAATAACATGAATAATAATTATAAACATATAAAAAGCAATAATAAAAGTCAACTGAAAACTCCATATTCCCCCAAGTATGCCTTAGCCAATAAATCGTTTTTTCAGTCATTTGAGCTGATGAGTTTTTGATATGTGTAGATGTTGGTATTGGTAAAGGAACATAAGCATTTGCATGTTAAATTATAGGAGTTACTGTTGTCAGGACGTGCAAGGTTTCTTGAAGTCAAGGCAAACACCGTCTAGCAAAAATAGAGAAGCCAAAGTAAAATTCTGCGCTGCAAAAATTGCGATTGTAAATAATACTTAGTGGTTGATCTCCGTGTAATTCAAAACAAAATTGGAAATTGCATTTCTCACATTAAATGTTATAAAATAAATATAACAATAATTATAGAAAATAATACAATCCCACAACCAGGTAGTATTTCACTCTAGATTTACATACCTTGACAATCGGTGAATTCTTTTAAATTTTAATGAATGGTTCTCTGATAAAATATTGTGCGTTGGCTATTTGGCAGTAACCATGCCACATGATCATCGACCGGATGGTTTAATTTATAAAGTAATTTATTATTGACAACAAACACATATATCTCCAGAATATAAACTCCGACAATAGTCAAAATCTTTGTTAGCATTGCATAAAATTATATACATGAAACTAACCACCTAGAAACTAATTATCTAGTTCAATGTCCGAGATTCCTAGCGTCCAGTTTATATCACATACGATATCTAGATGCTTAGTAGGAAGGAGTTGTAACATTTTAAATGAGATTGGGCTAGAGATTTCACACCAAATTCTAGTTATGTCGGCGTATGAAATATCCAAGTCTCTTTTCAAATCAGCCATTAATGTATAGACTAGTTTGAAGAAATAGAAGCAGAAACATCATCTGAATAGCCAGCATTTCAGTTCTTCAGAAATAAATATTCTTCACTTTCGATTTAAAGGAATTATCAAGCGCATAATCTTTCTGAAGTTGTTATAAGATTAGTTCATAAGCTTGTAGTATATTCTGAAAGCCAATCACAGAGTCGTTGAACAATTTTAAACTTTATGTTTTTAGTGCCAGCAAAGAAATTTGGGAATTATTTTATTCCGTAGCATAATATAGCGTTGATTGTAATATACCAATATCCCTGAGAAACTGATTGGAAAATTCCTGAAGCCCTAAAGCTTGCAAACCAATAGATTCTTAGAAAAATTATTTATCTTCAAAATAGGTGAAATAATTTTTCAAATAATTCAAGAAGCCTGAAACTAGTGGTAAAAATTGCATGGAATTGAAATTGTGGTTACATTTAACGAGAACTTTGTATATTCACATAGTGACATTGCAATTGACACCCTCATAGCGTTTGTTCTAATCGCTAATGAAATCGAAAAATTCCATTTGCTTATTGTTGCTGATAAACAACCACAAATCTTGAACAAAAGACATATTATCTTGGTAGTAACCCAATCCCCACAACGCAGATAATCCTTGTGTGGTAGGTATAGTGAAATATACTGAAAGTTCGAGTCGTGATCTCGCCGGATGTAATCTCTGCTCCCGCGGGAATTTACGAGACCCGTGCGACCTCTGCCCGGGAGCGAAATTGTCCGACAGCTGGACAGACGCTTACTACACGCCAACTACGAACAGACATCAATATGTTTCGATTCGAACACCATATGCTTTTAATCGGCCAGAAATTCTCTTATATATGGAAATGGAAAAAACGAATGAAATTAGAATATGCAGATGTGAAGTACAATCAGCTAATGGTATCTATTGCACTACAAGACGTGAATTCTCGAGTCATTGGAATAGCTCGCACGTGGCAAAAAAACGGAGGTATTAGGAATGTAATGTATTCTTCAAGTATGCGATTTTGCGATTGCGAGAGGTTTTCATGAGATAATCATCGTGTATGAGATTTGCTCCATGCAGAGTGGCTTTCTATGCAGTTGCCTTATAACGTTGGGCGACGTTGCCCGATGCCTATACTCCATTGCGTCCTGTCTTCCCACTGCCTTGAACGTTGCGGGCATTCATTTTCTATTTTTTCGATCCAGTTTTATTCGGCATTTTCCTTTTTCTGCGATGTACAGATATATAGCGCATGGCGTGTTTGGTCAGTCTAATATCAGTCATCTGTCGTATACGGCCATAATAAGCGGTCTGTCTTATCTGACTGTGGCTTATAATCCCATTTGTTTTAGTATATCTTAATTTTTTCTATATTTCAGTCTTGATATCTCTCGACGATCTTTGTTCTGAAGATATCGTAGATTTCCGTTTAGACAACTCATCATCGGTTTTTGTGTTATCGAAATTATCCACAGGTACTTGTACTCCTCACATTTTTCCGTATTGTTAATCAACATATTTCTCTTCTTGTTACCTATGCATATATACCACGTCCTTTGTATGTTCATTAACATACCCATTATTCCTATGATTTTTAAGTTTTCTCGTCTTGTACTCGAGACCTTCCTTCTCTCCGGCTAGTACTTCTTGTTCATCTGAAAATTGTAATGTATGTGCCATGTCCGTTAAAGGTATTCTAATTCCATGACATATTAGTTTCATTATGACAATACTTTCTCTGCATATATCTTGACTAAGGTGACTGAGATGCAGTATTTTTGTTGAAATTCTTTCGTGACCTTAACGGATTAGCTAATCTGGCCCAGTTTGGAGTTTTGGGTTTTATTATCCATATAGATTTGGTATCCTAGATAAAAGAGTGGTTTATATTTGGGTCCTGCAGAACTTCTCACAGATTACGCACTGGAATATTGTCGTATGCTTAAGTTAATTCTATAATTCGAACATGAGATTCTTGATCAGCTGCTCTTTTTTCAATTATTTTTTCAGATAATATTGTATTTTCTTCCTTTTCGAAATCCACATTGTCTTATTTTTCGATAAGATAACTGAGTATTTTTCCATATAGCCAACTTTCTGTTCTCGTCACTGATTTATTTTTATCGTTATGATGGTCGTTCCATTTTCCTTTCCTGTGGATTGAAATAATATGTGCTTCTTTCCACTCTCTGGGACCTACCGGCTTGGCCCTTTAGACATGCATTAGATATAATGGTAAATGTCTGAAATAGCTTTGACGTTCCGCTCTAAATTAACTCTGCATAGATGCCTTTTGAACTACATGATTTGCTATTTTTTAGTTTTTTAATAGCGCCAGTGATTCCTTGATATATTCGACGAATTTTCGTTAGTATAAATACTTTTTTTTACTACTAACATGATACATCACCATTATTTACTCCATTCCTCAAATGAGAAGTAACATTTCTCACCCTAGGTAAATAATAATATTAAAAAAAACCTAGGTCAATAATGAAACGGAAAATGTCATTTAAGTTTCAACTTGTTAGTTTGACAACTAGTTGTCATTTCGATTATTTGAAAAATGAGTAGGAAATGATTAATTTCAAAATCTAATCAATTCAAATAATGATAAGGATCGTATCAGTGCTATTAGTAAAAAAAATATATACAGTATGACTCACTTTTCATGACTCCCCATAGTATTCTTATTAATAATGCGATTTTGTTAAAATTTAGATGGAAAGAAGGTACTTTGTATGTATGGAGCTGTCAGGAGATTATTAAATGCATTCTGTCAGTTAGATAACTGAACTTCCAGGCTACCTGATATTTCGAACTATTTGAAAAATAAGTAGAAAATGACTAATGTAAAAATTAAATCGAATCAAATATGGTAATATATCAGTGTTAGTAGCAAAAAAAATTCTATATATACCTCGGTTGAGAAGGTCATTATTAACCTCGCACATTATAGCATATTATATATATAAAAGTGCTCGGTAAATAATGGCTTACTTCTCAACCTAGGTATATAATATACTATTTTAGCTCTGTATTTCAAGATTGTATTTGGGATAATTAGCTCCTTTGTTTTCGGAGGCACCCCATTGTACTCTTACCCCTTGGTGTTGTAATTTCTTATTTTGTCTTGTTGTGACGTATTCTGGATCGTACTTGTCTCGTATGTATTTCCGATGTATATTTGTGTATTTTTTTATCCTTGAAAAATCTGGTCACTATTAAGATTCATCAGCTGTATAAAGATCGATCAATCGTTCACCATTATCGTTGAAGAAGCACGATTTGTGTCATTTAGTTTGGAGCTATATTGCTGTTAAAGACTCCCAACGAGATAAGCTTTCTGGTCAATCCTATTTCCTGTGCGATTTTATTAAATTTTTCGAAAAACTCACTCTGACGGAACTTATACATCTAGTACCATTATTTTTCTAATAAGTAGTTAGTTTTATTATTTTTTCATTTCGAAAGTCCTAATTCGTTATGTAATATTTAATTTTTTTGTTTATTAGTATTACAACCCTTCTCTTTGCACGAGTGTCCGTAGAAACACCACTAAACAAGTATTTTAATTTTCTCATCACTTCTCTTCTGCATTCCTTCGTTTCTGTCAATGCGATCACATCTATTTTCAATTTCTTCAGCTCGTTTACTATTTCAATGTTCCAAAATTCATATTCCTCTTCCTTGCTTTTGTGGTTTTCCATTTGATTAATTGAACATTCAGAGGCGAGGTATAGTGTTTTAGTAAGTTTTCTTTTATCTTAGTAATAATGCTTAACGTTCAACCTCCTAGAGGGCAAGACTTGTCACCAAGGTGGCCTTCCTTTAGCCTTTGACAAACCGATATCCAGCTACAAGACAGTAGTTTTGCCATTTTCTGGCAGGAGGCCTCACAGAGTGCTAACATTTGAGTAATATGAATACCGTTTTTTTTTATCGAAGTTGATACTCTCCTCATCCTTCTTTCTCATCCCTTGCGTGATAGGATCCCATACTTGGTAATGGTACAATGGAGTTGCGATGTATTTAAATGTAGCGAGATATAAGATATAGCCCTAGCACAATTATGGGAGGAACTACATTCTTCTCAGCTAAGTGTGTAGGTGCTTTAGACAGTCCCTTGTTAGTCAAGAGCTAATACGAGGTGTTTCAAAAGCTTATAGAATTGAATAACCATCAGATAGTCCACTTTTGCATTCTTGGGTGTATCCGCCATTAAAATTCTCTTAGACACACCAAGAGTTCGAGTCATAATGTATTTTCCATTTCAACAAATACTCTGTAAGAGTGGTAGACAGTGTTCGTTAATAGAACGGTATTGCCAATACCTATTGATATTTTTGCATCATTATTTGCACTAATATGCAGGTGTTGTTTCAATTAAGTTTTTCATTTAAAGTAATGCTCACTGCCCAGATATTTTACTTTCTGGCCACTTTGAATTCGTTTTCTATGGCTTGTTAGATTTTGAAGTACTTTATATCTCTGCTCAAATACGAACAATAGTATTAGCTGTATTAGAATTTTCTCTTTCGCAAATTTAATGATTTTTGTGCAAGATATTTGCTCATTATGACGACGACTACGTTATCCGCGTATCCTTTGATGGAGAGCCCTTAATCATTTAGTGTTTTCAAGAGATCATTTTACAATTCAAATTTAAATGTCATTTGATCACTAAAGTTGTTGCGTCCTAATCATTGAAATATTTACATACGTACATTTTATGACAAGTTTTATTATTAAATCGATAGAGAGATATGACAAAAAGTAGCAATAAAACAAAACAGTTGGGAAAATAAAATTATGGCCAACAAAAATACAGTCAAATTACAAATTAAGCAAACTTGAGCAATTCTACTAAAATATAACTGCCATCCACTTAGAAACTAGTAAATAAACAAATTTACCTTCGACATTCTTACTAGTTTGAAATAGCTGATAATATAAAGTAGGTAATAAAATAATATATAACATTCAGTACGAATTTTCATTTTTAGATTTTAATTTTTGATAATGGATTCAGATTTCTTTCGAAAAGTAAAATTTTCTATCTTTATTAAGGTCAATAAAATGTAAAACTGTTAATTTATGTCCTGAGGTGTCGAGAATTATGGTTGAAATGATAGAAGTGGCATAAAAGGCAAATATTTACAACCAGAATAAATGCATTGATAACATAAATACCTTGAATTTATTCATAGGATCACGGCTCACGGCTGTATGTTTGAATGTAGAAATAATGAACAGGTATTCAGCCAATAAGGTTTATTAAAAGATTATTTGTTTTGAGTCCAAGCTTTCGGTCAGTATATCGTGAACTTCGTCAGGGCTAAAAATTATTTTATATATTAATGTACGATATATAACAATTTTGTGTCAACTTAAAATCAAAATCTTAATTCTTTTGATGGATGCGTAATTTTTAAAAATATGTTTTCATTTTATTGAGTTGTCTAGCGCCTATTACATGAAAGCCTATATTCAGCTTAGATGGTTCAGCGATCTTCATTTTTATCCTAAGCGTAAATATTGTAATTTATTGTTCAAATGAGCTTTCATTAATTTTACTCTTAGCAGGGCTTAAACTGTAGAATACAATTTAATATTTAAAAAAATATTTATACATCAGAGTTAGAGGCACATTTTTCATATGTAGTAAGCATACTACTCTAAAATTGATTGCACTATACCATAGTAAACAAAATTTAATATTTATTCTTTCGATAAATAATTGGCTAGGCTCAGTCCCATATAGGTTCAGAAATCAAATTCACATGAACTTTTTTGATTGGTTGCCCGTCTTAAAATAATTCTTTCGAAATAAAATCCCTCTTTTACAAGCAGCCAGTAGCATAAAATATCGATGGAATAGACGTCCCAAATTAAGTTATTTATTTTGCAATAATTGCATAAAATATAACCATGACTTTATTTTAATGCTCTTTCAACTTAATTGAAAAAATGTTTGCGCAGTAGTTTATCTAACTTATCAGCTTCATTTAGGCAAATACTCTGGCCTGAATTCGACATCGTAGGTATTCGGAATGCATCAATATGTATTCAAGATAGAAGATCTGATGTCGCATATTTGCTTAAACGGTCCTCCCAACACAGGCGTAATATGGTAGCTTTCACATAATTTTCCAGATAAAAGCACAACGAGCTGCGAAAAACACGAAGGGTCTGTGTTTTATCAAATAACCGTCTCCACATTTTGCCTGTTGATTTTTTGTTCTTTTTTCGTGATGGTGTTTCATCTAGTACGTGGAAAGCTACGAGATGAGTCTGTGAAATGCCGCTAAAATGTATTGGCATTATTCAACTGACAATTTATATATTATTGCATATGCATACCAAAAAATAACTACATTGCAGAAAAATAGTTAGAAATACCGCAGCCCAAATAAAAAATCTAATAATTTTTATACACCGAAACTAAAAGGGACAAGAGAAAATTCTTAATGGACCACTTGATCTCGATGTCGACCTAACCTCGAACCCGCGTTGATTCATTCAATTTCTTAAATTAAGTAACGCAATTAAAAGGTCTGAGGCGCGACGAATTCCATTTTAATGCTTTTCATTCATTACTATCTATTCAATTCTCGTTTACACACGATGGCCTAGAAGGATCAACTGTATTAGAAATTGTACAGTATGTAAAGAAATATTTATAGTGTCTAAAGGTGCAGATAGACATGCTAGTAAAAAAGCATGCCTATGAGCATGCTTAAAACGAGCATGCCTTTTTAACTGATACATTTGCTTGAGATCAGCATGCTCCTTTTAAGCATGCTCCTAAATAATCATGCTCAAAGCAAACACTCCAATAGACATGTCATTTATTAGCAGACTCACGTCAGTGTAGTGACATGAAAAGCATTATTTCTTGCTATATGGTTTTTGTACAGTGGTGACCGTGGGTTCCAAAGGCATTCGTAACTGCGATAAAGACTTACAAATCTTAATGTTGTTTCATCTCCCCAGCGGGAGATTATGATGTGAAGTCGCAGACGCACACCTGCCGCGAATGACTGATGGTTGACATTGACCGTGATCGGTACTAGCATGCTCATTAGCAACACATTCCACACTTGCTTATGAGCAATTCCCCTTTCACCCCCGCCACAGGTAGCACGCTCAAAAATCGACCGTTGTTCGATTTGTGAGCATGCTCGTTTAAGCATGCTCGATACTAGCAATGTTTTCGACACACTTGCCACTAGGTAGCAATTGCTCAATAATAGTATGCTTTCGTGCTACATAGTAGCATGTCTATCTGTACCTTAAATATTAATAAACGTAGCATATTGTCATGACATTGACTGACAGTTCTTCTTAGGTTCGGAGCAGAGATAAATAATTTTATTTTATCTCTGGTTCGGAGTTAGTATTCTAACAGTTTAGAATATCTATAGACTCTGCTAACAGTGGCTGTAAATGTGTGATTCATTTCCTATTCAACTCAATTCTTTCTATATCGGTGTGTTCTAGGCTACCTATTTTTACTGTTTGCCAGGTTTGCTTACTACTTCTCGGCGCTCGACTTGTCTCTGTTCATCTTAGGTTCGGAGTTAGTACTTTAATGGCTGTAAATATGTGATTCATTTCCTATTCAACTCAATTCTTTCTATATCTGTGTATCATAGGCTACCTAGTTTTACTGTTTGCTTACTTCTTTTCGGCGCTCGACTAGTCTCCATTTTATAATGCTTTTCTTCTATAACGTAATTTTGTCCTTTCTTATTATGTTCCTAAGTGATAGTTTATGCCCGGGATTGATACATTGCTATTTATGATGTCTTAAGTTTAATTGCCTATAATCTCAATGACGGACATGATGCTGATGTTACGTTCATTGTCTCAGACCGGTGGGATTTCAGTTTACATTGTACTTGTATATTTATGGAAATTAAGCTCTTTTAGAAGATATATATCAATTTACCAAAAGGTGTATATGAAAATCCAATTCACATTACTTTTGATTTTTTTTACCCAGCTGGATAGTGTGGCCTAACTATATGAGATTTTTAATTGTATGGTCTTCAATTAATAGATACTATAGTTCGCCCAGCCGTTGTTGACCCTCGAAACGCATGCAATTGTATGCGGTTCGAGGGTCAACAACGGCTGGGCGAACTATATGTGTATATTATGCTCACTATAATTTTTGTTATATGTTAGATAATAGATTATAGATAATCTCTATTCTCTAGACCTTAATCAGCTGTTACAGTATTTCGTTGAACTAGTTTTTAAAAACGATTTTATCAGTAAATTGGTCGAGATAGGAACAATCGATTCAATTTCCATCATGCCAAAGTTAGGCATTTTAAAGGCATTCCCCAATATAAATGTGCCGCCTAATCTTGCTAATATAAAAATGATGCATATTTAATAGGGAGCAGTAGCAGTAGGTATATAGAAATAAGGGAATACAAATCTTTGTACCGGGTGACCAACTATGAATAGCACTCGGCTATATCTCGAAAAGTAATTGTCGTAAAGACTTACGGTTAAAAAATTATGATTAAATCGGCCAAGAGAAAATGGAAATTATTTTAAGTTTCCAAAGTGGCCGCCAGGTGGCGTGATAGCCATCTTAAATTTCAAAACCCGCATTTGCAAAATTTTCTTAAATTAAAGTTGTAGAATGCAATGCCGTTTTAGGACCGAGATAAATTCGATTATATTTTGTTAAACACTCTTTTCTCTATCTTAAAAGAAATGTGAGGGGGAGGGGTCAATAACTTCAAAGTGGCTGAACGGACCTTAGTAAGCTTGAAGTTGTTGAAAATGGCTTTTCTTAGGCTACCAACCGTGCCTTGAGTTGGGTGATTGCGAGTTCTTACGTATTAGCTAGAGTGCGTTTTCTGACCGCAAGTAACTCTACGGTTAACTTCAGTTTGTGCATGAAGCGCAATATTTTTGTAAAGTTTTTTCCTTGATTAAGACATGCATTTGATTCAGCTTGTGTTGGTTTTGTTCCCGGATTATGTCAACTAAGCGAACATGCGCAATAGGTAGCTCCGTCAGTATCATTTAGCATTTCGTCACACATAAACAGGACATACTAATTAACCCATAATATGCAATCGGATAACACCAGAACCAGAAGCAAGCATATCCTCCCTCTCCCGCCCGCGCCCCTCAGACTGACTTCTAAACAAAAATTTCAGATATCTTCCTGATTATGCTGATGTGCTGCTTGGAATGTAAATTAAGAGCCAGCAACTTAAACATTATTCTTGTGATCACTCACTTCTCAATGAAACAGTTTAATCTCTGTTTATTCTACAAGACGGTTGGTTCTAAAT